>JAYMSV010000224.1:0-19555 GCA_036897745.1 Erodium moschatum
CGCTTTGGAGCGAATTATGAATCAAACGAGTGATAAACGTCCACCCTCCATGGTTTCTCTATGTAACAATGGTCTTGTCAATCACTGTAGTTAATGTTTTGGATTGTACTATTCGTAAGTTAATGTTTTGGGTTGTATTATTCGTAGATGAATAAAAGTTGAAATTTCTTTTCATTTAGATAATTTATTTTATTATTAATTAGTTTTATTAAGTATCTACTCTTTTAAATCAGAATTTAATTAATTAAACAAAACATTAGCTTAGTATCCAACCAACATCGACTCAGAATCATTAACCCCACAATACATCTCACCACTGTGTGATAGAATTTAATTAAAAGGTTTGAACTTATTATTTCGTATCGTCAGTAACATAAAGTCTGATCGATATACATGCTCTATGCCCTGCATATATTATACATAACCATGTTAATCTTCGTTTCTATCTTCTCCGTCAGCCACAGTAGTATCGCACAACTAAACCAATCTGCATCTCTCCAGTCTCCAGAAGCTTTGAAAACCTTCGAGCAGAGAAGAAACCACTCCGTTGCCGTACGGTCAGACTCGTTTTGCCTACCCAACTCTGTTGTGCTGGCAACACGGTATTGGATAAGCGGTTTCTGTGGGACCCACAAAAAGTCAAAGCGTCCAGGGAACCCTCTTTTCTCTTTACCCACGGCTGGCGCTGACGTGGATGCCAACCTTCCACGTGCCGCAATCTCAGTGGCGAGACTGCATCGTGGCCGTCCACTGCATCTGGAGCTGGACAGCCATATGGTCGTCCCTTTTCTTTCCTATCTAATTTCGTTTTCAATTTTTCAAGTTTCGCCCCTTTCTCGCTCTTCTGTCTCTGCAGTAAGCATAGAGAGGGAGAGAGAGGAGGGAGAAGGATAGAGAGAAGAGAGGGTCGATACTTAACTGCTCAGGTATGTGAATGTTCTCGCCTAATTCCATCTGATTCTCAAGTCTCCTTTTCTCGACTTGTTATTTTACTGTATGCAATTGTTGCTTCTTCGATGATCCGTCTTTCGATTTTGGTTTTTACGAACTGGGTCTTTGTTCCTTGTTCGAATTTCCGTGTTTCAGCTACTCGGTTCCTCAATTCACCAGTTGAAAGCTGTTGACTTTACTTTTTCGTGTTCTATTTCCGTCACCTAACTTCAATTTGGTCTTGTTCGGTGTTTTTGAATTTCTTGTTGTGGAATAATTGAGAGTTAATTAACTTGTCTCTGGATTGGTTCTCTTCTTTGTTTTTGCTTGGCGGATCTTACAGCTATCTGTCTTCTTTGAAGGGAATTTTGGGGAATTTTAGTTTCAGGAAGCTCAAGTAGAGTGTATTTTGATTCTGCTCTTTAGGATGATTGCCTAGCAGTATTCTTCTGTCCAGGTGGGGAAGAGGTCAAGGCCATGCCTTTTTGGGGTTTAGATTTAGGTGATTTAACATAAAAATATAATTTCTTAGGGTTAAATTTTGGTTTCTGCAGGATACACACTTTTCCCCTATTTTAAAAGATTTTAAATTTGGGATAGTTTTAAGGAGCTTAAATGATAGAAGCAGTGTGTATCCTGCATGCATACTCTCAGTGGATGTTGAATTTGTTTCTTGTTAGAGAGTCCTGGCATGATGTGGTTTAGTGGGCTCACTGGTTGATGGTGTGGGCATAGGCCGCACTGAGATACTTATGCTATGTGAAGGAGTTTGAGAGTATTTAGGATAAGTAAAGTGTATGGCTGGATCACAATCAATGAAAGCTTGACTTCATCTGGAATTATAAAGTGTGGTTAGAGTGGGGATGAAAGGTTATACTTACATTATAAAGTTTGCAATGCAATCAAATTATAAAGTGCTTCGAGTAAAAGGTCTAAGGGAATCACGGACAGGTGAAATCAAAGGAAAGTGATAGATGACCGTGAGGGTTGGTTTTGTAGTAAGGACAGAATGCTCTGGAGAGTGGGTAGAAACTACATTATTTGAGGGTGAGTTGATACAATTAATGCCCATCTTAAAGCATATTTACTTCCCCAGCTGGCAATATTCTATCTATGGAGGGATTTGGAATATTGGGCCTATTTAAAGGAAGCAAAGCAAATAAAATGTTTAATTCAACTCTTTTTGGTCAATTTTAGAAGTTGTGTGCGAGTCTCTATTTTAAGTCTAAATGAATTGAGTTCTGGTGCATTATTCCAAGCAAACGATGTCAAGTAAATAATGAAGTTATTATCTTAAAAAAATGTTTCCAATCAAAGTGACAATAATGTGGTTTAAATGGTACTCATAATAAATTCTTCTATTTCGAAACATAGAAGTCCACCTTTGTGTGCTTTGAAGCAAGTTTCACATTGCATTCCCATCTCAAGATTCAACTGATGCCGACAATGAAGATGAAGACCAAATCAGTCACAAGTTGCATAAGAGAAGGAAGCGGTCTCCATGTTTGTCGGAAGTCAAGCAAAATATCCAAGACTTCAAGTTCTTTGTCACAGATATCTCATGAAACAACAGAATTGACAACTTTGTTCCAAAATTGTCCAAATGGTAGGCAGTGCCGTTAAATACATGTCCAGTTGTAGAAAACATAGCTATCATTTATCCGTGAGCTTGGACTAAGATTTTTGTGTTTCATTTATGCAACCTAACTGGAATTTCTCACAGTTTGGTCTAACCGATATTATTGTAGGTTCTACAAAAGTTGAAATGTTGTGCCGGGAAGGTGGGACTAATGAAGCTGCTAGTCATCAAGCATTGAACAACGTAGGAAGTGTTCACAAAGCGTTCAGTTGTGCTGAAGATACAGGATCTGTTGAAAGAATGGTACATACTGTATATTTTACACACACACTCTCTTACATACTCAGTGCTCACATATATGTTTTTCATCATTCCAGCAATGCATTGTATGGTGTAGTTAAGTACTCTGTCCTATGGTCTATTTTGCAACTGCATAAGTTTTCATTCTATTCACTTGATTAATTGATGCATTTATGGTGGACTCTGCCATTCCAGGAATGCATGTCGGCCACATCATGTGCCTCAAGTTTGGAAACAATATTCTCTCCCATTATGGACTCTGCCATTCACTGCGAGCTAAGTGCTCAAAACAGTGCAGGTACCATCTTAGCTATTGTTCAATAATTATTTGTGACTGTTGTATTGTGATATATTAACCTGTATTTTCTATTCCGAAGGCAGCTCCATATAAAATGTTAAGTTTTTTTTTTTCTTATGCCGAGGCTTAGTAGTAGTAATTGTGCACCTTTCATTTGTTGAAGTCCTCATATTTATGTGCGTGTTGTATTCCGGTTTAAGAGAAGGATGGAAGAAAGATTGTAGGCGTGCTTGTGTCGTCTGAGGATGTAACGAGTCCTAAATCCTAATTAAAACATAATACATGCAGGTATTTAACTGGTCCAAGTTGAATAAATGTAGCGAATTTATTGCAACTATGAGTTGAACTTGTATAGTTTCCATGAAACCCAATGGGAAAGCCTCATTTCTTACAACCAAACATTTTGAAATTATTCCAGCCAAAAGCATCATTGTGGAAGCAATCACAGTCAGGCGTTTGTGTTCATCTTTTGTGTGGCTAGTGTATTGTACAGAATTACTTCTCTATTCTCATATTAAGTTTGTACCCCTTTCTATCATTTTGATGTTATAGAATTAATGATCCATTATTGCAATTATAATGTCTAACAATCCATTACTTCAAAGAAACACTGATTTTTTACTTTGTAAATAGAACATATGCTAATTGTGATATTTGTCTTAGTTGCGGAGACCTTATAGTGGCGAGGGTCCCATTTTGGTTTAGTTCTGTTCTTATACTATGGTGCACATTGTGGTTATATTAGTTGTGCGCTGCTGACCTTACTTATTCTGCAACAGGAACTGCAGACAAACCCATTATGCTGCAAGCAACAGCTGACAATTGTTATGATGGAAGTAGTGATACCTCTCCTTATCAAACTTTTGATCTTTCAGATTTTCTAATATCTAACAAGAGTTTCACCGGGTTTTACTTTGATGGAATTTCTGGATTTGATGATACTATAAAGAATAACCTCCTGGCTGGATTTGAATTTGCTGATTCAAATATAATGTTTGACATGACTGAGAATTCTACGATGTTGCCCTCCCTTGAGGAGACAACAGAAATTGAACATAGCCACCATTCAGGGTCCTATGAAGAGCTTATGGAGAACACTGACCACTCGTGGTTCCATCAAGTCAGCCATCAGATAAAACCCTGTGACCAAGAACATGATGACAATAACGTTTTAGATGAAGCAGAATGTTTTGATCCATACCTGTTTCTTAGAAACTTGCCAGATCTGGCAGATGGTGGAAATACTTTGCTATCTACCTTGTTGCCCAAGGGAGCAACAAAAAGGAAGCATGTGACCCTCGTTCTTGATTTGGATGGTAAGGGAACTGATAAGTTGAAATTGATATCACAGTCGTTTCAATGTGTTAATAATTTATTTCATTTTTAGTGACTCATGCAGCGTGTGAACTTTGAGTGCATTGATATACCTAGATGTTTAGAAGAAGAATTATGAGAGTTTTTGTTGTGTTGTGAAATCACTAATCATGAATTGTTAACATGCTATGACTTTGCAACTAAACTCTTATGATGTGCTGTCAAACATTGTAAAGATGGTGATATATTTCTTGCTAATCCAATGGGTTAAGTTGACGTTCTTCTTATGCTTTTGTGCTTCAACTATGTGCTGAAACTATTGGTTGCATTTGTGCAGAAACACTAGTCCACTCCACTATGGAACCATGTAATAATGCAGACTTCACCTTTCAAGTTTTCTTCAACTTGAAGGAGCACACGGTTTATGTACGACAAAGGCCCTTCCTCAGGAGATTTTTGGAGAGGGTGGCAGAGATGTTTGAGATTATAATTTTTACAGCCAGCCAAAGCATATATGCAGAACAGCTTCTGGATAAATTGGACCCTGATAAAAAGCTTTTCTCTCGCCGCGCATATCGTGATTCTTGCATTTTTTCAGATGGAAACTACACTAAAGATCTGACAGTTTTGGGAGTTGACCTGGCAAAAATAGCTATAGTTGACAATTCTCCGCAGGTGTGTCTCTCTGCCCTCATTCTACTTTTTCTGCACTACTAGATTAAATGTTCAAGCCAGAATTGAAGGTTTTGTTTAATTGAATTCAGGATTTTTTATGTAATAGGATATTAGATTAATTTTCACAAGAGATGAGGTCAGCAAGCACGGTATTTGTGCATAGGTCTGCTAAATGAAACCATCATTTGCCTTCTTCATATGGTTAAAGCTTCTTTTGTTTTTTGAAATGTCAGGTGTTCCGGTTGCAAGTGGATAATGGGATTCCTATAAAAAGTTGGTTTGATGACCCATCAGACCGCGCTTTACTCACTTTACTTCCATTTCTAGAAACATTGGTTGATGTCGATGATGTCCGTCCAATCATTGCAAAGAAATACGGTGTTAAGGAGTAGTTGTTTTCTGTTGATCCTTATAAGCTGAAAAAACACCGGCCCTTGTTTCTCTGAAATCTCATGAAGAAGCTAAGTTCTCACATCTCTCCATCCTCTGATTGTTTAATTATACTTAAATTCGCCCTGTGTGTTAGTCAAAAAATAATAACTAGAATCCTGGTTCTCCATCATATTGAAAGTTTTGTGAAGAGGTAGTTGTTTTCTCTCAAGTTAGTACCCCCCCAACCGTGATAGGTCATTAGGTGTGCTGCAATTACATTATTCTACAGTTTTGTATATAATTGATTTTATAGTGAATAAAGTTAATTTTGGCTCTGTTTTTCTCATCTACTTGCTAAATGTTGTGGAAAGGATCTAGTAATAATGGTATTCTAATCACTATGATATCCATCTCGGTCACAACTAACTTGTACAAGTAGATGTAATTAGAATGTTGAGTAAGCAAGTTTATTGTGGATGTTTAGTACTAAGTAATAGGGTAGTCTTCTCAAGCCTTAAATTCATATTCTTCTGTACAAGCGTAATGCATCATAATTACTAATTGGATTCTTGGGGAGTGGCATAATTGTGATTTATAATTTGTAATTGATAATGTCGGGTTTCCTTGTCTCAATGACTGTTAGTTAACATACATGTTTGTGTTGTGGAAAGTATTGTTGGGTCATCTAATTTAGGGTTAACTGACAAAACTGATACATATTCATATTATTTTGATCTATATCTAACAAGGGTGTGTATGTATAATGTATTGATGGTTGGTTCCAATTATAAAAGAAACTTTTTTGTGTCTACTTTTGTTTGGGCAGAAGGTAGGATAAGGCTACGAGGCAGAGGAAATTTGTGGTATGGTCTTTTGTAATTTATTGATGATCTCGACTACTAACACTTTACAGTAACTACGATTTTTGGTCTCTCTTTGTTTTTTTAATGTTTCTTTCTAGCTTAATTCATTTGTCAGATATCTGTGCTTATGTTTAGAAATGGTATCTAAACGAAGTCCGTACAAAATGAATATATTTGATTCCCCTGTTGAGGTGCTCTGTAAATTGATTTCAAAATGCATACAGGAACTTGTATGCTGACCAAAATACCCAACAATCGACCCATTAAGACATTGATTATATTTGTAAGTTTCTTATATTGAATATCATTATATCCTTTTCTAACTTATATCTTGTTAAGCACAAATCATGTTCTTACTTGGGCTTAACTACTCAAAACTTTCGGTATGTGTTGTGTAATTAGCTTACTTATGTTAATTCATGTGAAGCTTTTATATAACGGATGGGCAGACATATTGTACCATTGCTTTACTCATTAAAGCATTTGTAGTGACATTGATCATGATGGTCTATTCGACCAAAAAAAGACCGAAGACGTGATTTTTTCTTCTTCCTAAATCCATCGGCGTTACATATTGCAATTTCTTCTTTTTTCTTGTCTTTTTAACCTCTCTCAAGGTGACACATGACGATTTGTTGTAATTCAACCGTGTAGAATTGTAAATCAATCCCGATTCGTCTCCAAATTAGATCTGACTTGAGCCTGTAAAATGGATCCTCATTGTGGGTGCTCTTACATCTTTTAAGATGGCCTCCTGATATAGATCCATGTATCTGCTGGTTTGCATGGGATATACACGTATATATACAATTAGAGAATATGTCCACGTCTATATGTAAACACTTGCATGGAAATTAAATATTAAAAAGAGATGAAAACTCAAAACTATTTATAATTATAATTATTGGGTCAGTTTTAATGATTGAGATGTTTCCAAAGGTAGGCAGATGCAAGTACATATAGTTTGGTTTTCACCTGATTGTTAATTTGCAAATATATAAATTAAGAATTGGTACAAATCTTCCTTGTTTAGGAACATCTATCCAACTAAGAATCACATTCAACCATTGGATTAACAAAACAAAGGACTAGCTAGGTTTGAACAAGTTTCCTACCAACTTTCCATCACAGGCTACATACATTAGTTCTCAAGTTTACAGTGCAAGGGACGTTAATGGAGACTATTTATATTTATATTTATGCTGATGAACCCATCTCAGAAACCACATTAATATCACAACAAAGGTGCCATTAACATTCCCACGAAGCATATACAAGAACAGCCCCTTTCCCTCACCACATGAAACAAACAAACCAAAACAAAAAAACAAAACAAAACTTGCAGAGCTCAGAGTGGCGCGGATGTTGTTCTGCGCAGCTGATACTTTGGTTCCAGCAATGGAGCACTTGGCAACATTTTCTCCAACTCCTGCATCAAGTTCACGTCCAGGCCTTGTTAGCATCATAATCTCCTAGTACGATTTCATTCAAATTCAAATATGAACTATCAGTTCCATCTCTACTCATAGCCATTCCTTCCTTGCTCACACAACCAAAAGTGCCAATAGTATCAACATCAAACTTTATCATACCACAATCTCAACTTCTACCAACATAATCCAAACATGAAAGAGCATTGACGCATCATAGGATATCTAACAAGTGAAAGAAGATTCCGATCAAATAAAAAAAACAAGTGAAAGAAGATAATCTCTCAAACTGGATCCTGAAGATTAAGCTTCTAAATCATGGAATATCATTCTAACATATTATCAACTATAATCTATCTATCAGAATCAGCTTTATTTAGTGTCAGAACGATGGAATATTTGATGCCTATGGTAATTACACCAAATAATTCAAGAAAATTCCATGTGATTATGATGTATGATGTACACCACTAATACTATATAAACATCATACTGTATCTGAAGGTTCAGATGGAGGACAGTAGTTTCCCAAATGAAGTAACCAATAGTTAATTTACATCATCCGTTATGATAACATATAATTCGGTAAAAGTCATTTCTCTCTACTCTTGTATAATGAGCATGAGAGGAATAAGAAATTTATTCAACAAAACTGAAAGCTTTATCAAGAGATCTTGCATTCTCTCTAATGAATGCTACACGAGATATTGCGTTCGAATGCTACAACAATCTATCCCGTAACAAGATCCAAAAGCGGGTATATAACATAGTGTCAGTTTCATAAAAAATGCAAGAAAATTACCAACCATGAATTGATATAATTACCACTGCTAAATAATAACTGGGCACATTTAAATTAAAAAAAAAAAACACGTCCACTGATCTACATACACAACAGGGGATTGTCCAGTGATTTACCAAGTGGAGGTTATTCTATTTTCATTCCCCTCAAATAAGGGAAAACTAGTCATGTGTTTATTGTTCAGTTTGGATAACAATTAGTAAAGACAATGGTATTTCTGCACCCAACTTCCCCGTAGACAAGCAGATTTTGGGGTTTAAAATGGATTTGCAGTTGGAAGTTTGCCAAAAACATATGGAAAGCAAGCGCAAAACCAATATCAGATCAGCTATTTCCCTTACTCAAAATCACTGAATCAGGAAAGAAATTACACTGCATTTGCACATTGAGCAAGGTAGAACCAACTGAAAAGGAAGAACATTTTAAAATAAATGACTAACCTTCCGTTTCCTCAGCCTTTCGTTTTCCTCCTCCAAACGCGAAACTTTGTTCTCCAGTTCGTTTGTGTAAGCCTGTATATAGTTTATATATAAAGAGCAGTGAAAGGATAGAACTCAATTCAAAACAGGACTAAAGAATAACCTGTTTCCTTGCTCGTGAACGAGCAGCAGACTCCCGGTTCTTTATCATTCTCTTCTGCCTCCTCTCAACAGTCTTCTCAATCACATCATCTGGAATGCCCCTTTTCCTCCCAGGTAAAGGAGATGGAAGGGCCATCTGGTTCTCTGGGTAAGAAACATCCATTACAGGCCCAGGCCCCATGTGTAATGGCATGTACACACCCATCATACTTTGCTGTGGATGCTGATACTGAGGTTGTGAGCACTGCATCCACTGGCCCTGTTGTGGGAACTCAACGGCAGGAGAAGTGCCTTTTTCCTCTGGCCTTGCTTCAGCTACAATGCCCGCTTTAACCAAGAAATCCTCCAAGGTCATCTCTCCCAAACTAGGCTGACACTTCCTTTCCTCATATTTTCCTTGTTGGATATCTCTCCATACTTCATCAACAGTCTTCTTGCTCAGTTCGCCACTTAATGGCATGGCTATGTCACACTGGTTTGCTTCAGCTGTCCACACATTCTTGAGAAGCTCGTCAAGGTTCATGCTGCTCAATGGCTTCCCCAACTCACCCAACTGATTCTCAACTTCATCAAGAGTGAGCCCATATATTGAATTTTGCCTCCCCAACGCCTGAAATTGAGACTGTTTGTCATTGCAACTGCTGCCACCTTGAGAGCCCATTGTCCGAACCCCCATTCACCAACCTTGGACTATAACTTATACCACAAACCAACAGGCATCATGGCCATAAAACAGGGCACCTCAGCTACAAACCAGATACCTGAAAAAGATGACCAAAATTGTGATGATCCAAAGATCAAAATTGAGCCGGGATATGCGTCTGTTATCTGATGAAAAGGTACTAGGAGACAAAACCATGATCATAAATGTGGACATGAAAAACACATTGTCAACCAAGAAATGCCAAGAGTGAAAAGGGGGAAACATAAATTGACCTCAAACATTGATCAAAACATACATATCTACACAAATAAAAGTTTATCGTCGCTTGTTTTTGAATTTTCTTTATCTCATCCATTTATAATTAGCCACATAAATATATACTAATGCACAGGGTGGAGCCATGATCTCTGTAAACAATTTTTTTGTCTTCTCTGAAAAGCTAGACATGACAAATGAAAGAGTTGAAAATGAAAAACCAGCAGGATGATCAGAAATGCCTTCCAAAACATTTTACTTTAGAACCCTCTATTTGAATAAAGCACCCTTTTGTCCAAGCAAGGAAGAGAAAAAATAATAATAATTAAACCCTTACCAAAATATGCCTAATTCACCAACCACTCCCCCTCATTGCCATCCAAACCTTTCAAAACAATCACCATGTAGCTCTATGGATACAATTTCTCAAACTGGAAGGTAAAACAATTTCAATCTCTTGCATGCACATGCAAAGGGCAGGACTTTACCACCCCAAAGATCAAAAAAATTTCAAACCCTAAACCCACTACTCAGACCCAAATAAACCCAGAAATTGCCCATAAAAAATTCCAGCTTAAATTACCTTTGAATTACAAAATTAAATAAGAAGAGCCCATTCCCTAGAAATGGAAAGAAAATAGTTAGATGAAATAAAAATACATTTCATAGCCCATGGATCAAACTAAACACAATTCCAAAACACAGATTAAAGTCCCCAACAAATAGCTCACCAGAAGCAAGGACCGACAAATAAAAGTAATTGCATGCAGCAAAAGCAATGGGAAAAAAATTGAAGATGAAGAAATGAGTAGAGATCAAAACCCATTTCATAGAATGATGAAATGGACCCAAATGCAAGTGCAAAAGGAGAAGAATTAGCAAAACGCAAAACACGAAAACAGAGTGTGCCTCTTCAGTCGAAATGAAGGAACAGAGAAGAGAGGAATCAGTACTCACTATCGAGACAGAGTCTCCGATCTGAAGCTGGAGAGATGATCAGGGAAGCTTTGGCCTCAGAGTTTGTAATCTGATTGTTGCAGAAGAAAATATCAAAAAAGCTTGAGACTTTGTAGTTACAGAGAGAAATGGAAGAAAGCGCAGGCTAGAGAGAAAAGAATGTTACTCGAAATCCAAATAAACCCAAATTTGATGAATTGTACCGATTTTAATTGGCCACTTTTGTTTTTGTTATCAGTGATGTTTCAGTGTACGTGGCCGCATGGAGTATGTTGTGGCCTGCGGGCCCGATTTGTGACACGTCTCCAGATGCCCACTTCACGTCTGGGTCTTACTCGTCCCCTATCAAAACGATCCCAACTGTGGCCATTTTCACATTTTTGATAGAAAATTTTGAACTATTTAATTTTTATTTTTTTTATTGTAAGATTTTATAAGTAAGTTTGGTTGAATGCAAAATAAAATTAGATAGCGCAATAAATATTCACGTAACTTATATATTTTAAATTAATAATACAAAACGAACATGTGACTTGATGTTTATCATCACTGTTTTTTTTTTGCTAAACGAGATGCTTCATATTGTTTTTTTTTGATATGCGAATTATTATTAGCATACGATCCACTAAGGTAGTAGACCGCTGCAAAAGAGGTATCCCCAAGGTGGGGTCCCTCCAATAAACCAGAACAGCTCAAAAAGAGCAAACAGAGTCCAAACAACAGTCCAAAAAAACAATCCAAAATAAAACGACATAAAAACATAGCCGCCCTCCTTAACTTTCCAACTCGAGTCTAGCCTTTCGTCTCCTATCACCACACAAGCAACCACCTGGATCGCTACACCAATCTTCAAAAGTAACACCCTGCCTAAAAGACCCTGCATCCCAACAAACACCGAAAGATAAATGTTTCACCTTTGCCACGATCTCATCCACTGAACTCACAATTTGATTAAATGCAGCACCATTACGCGCCAACCATATACTCCACAACACCACATAGCAAACCCGAACCCAACCGTCCCACCAAGCCTTCGGCCCCAGCCCTTTCCACCAACAAATCAGATCAATTATCTCACTCGGCATCGGTCCAACTACTCTCCACCAAATAAAAATCTTCCCCCAAACCTTCCACGAGTGCTCGCAATGAAAATCACTCGCAACACTAGGATCAATAAAATGGACAATTTAGATTAAAGCTTGACAATATTTCATTTTTTGATGTTGTAGATTTAATTTTAACACTAGATTTCTTAAGATGCTTACCTATGGAGAGAAAATCTGCATCCTCTGTTTTTGTTGTATGTATCTAGCTGAGCTTAAATGTTTCTACTTCACCTTTTGAGGTCATTGATGTCACTCAAATGTTAGTGTGAGTTTTAACATGAAAAGCATGTGTATTGACATCTTTATTCTATTATGTTCACATTTAGTATGAACAAATAATCATGACATTCCACACTTGACTGTGTTTTTATGTGCAACTTAAATTGAAATACACACAAAGCTCTATACGTAAAAGAAAAGGTTCAGGCTTCTGGTTCTTTCTCTTGTTTTATATTAAATTTCGACCACTTTTTGCTCTGATCATATTGGACTTGCAGAGACCAGAATCTATAAGGATTGATGCACATGACATCAGTGGCAAACGGTTCACAATTAGCTTGTCAGATCTACCTGGCAGAGTGTTCCAGCACGAATTTGACCATTTGCTGGTACTTCAATTTATTGTTACTAGTTTAAGGACAAAAAATGCTTATTTCCGTTTAATGGTGGTTGAACTTGGTCTTAAAAACTAAGATTTTTTACTTGGATGAGCCCATGTTGCAAGAATGTACATCTGATGACTGGGCAGTACAGGTCTAGGGTCAGATCTCAACATTATACGAGGCACTGTAGTCCTCCCCAAGTCTGTCTTTAAGTGAAAATAAATTTCCAAGTATATGCACTTGGGATTCTTCATTCATAGATCTTGCTGAGTTGATCTTCACATTAATGTAACATAATTGGTTAAACATATGACCCAAAACTCTACCCCCGCCATATTGTGTGGTAAAATTTGAGGCATTCCCACTCTACAAATTGTTTTATTTTTGCAGTTGAAATTGATCTATATTAGAATTGACATTTAGTTCAGCACACAGTACAGTGTCAAAAGAAGGCATGCTAGCTACATATATGTGTGTCTGTCTGTGTGGAGCACACCTTGGTCACACCCTCTTTTCTCTTAGGAAGGAACCACTGAATGTGCCTTCAGAGTCTAGCTTTCTAAGACACCTTCCTTTTTTTTCTTCTTTTCCTCCTTGTATATATTATTCTTCCTCTTAGCTAGTTCACATTCTGCAGGGGGTTTTGTTCTTCGATAGGATGACAGAAGAAGTTCTTGACACTATACGTCCAGAGCTACTGGTAAGTTAAAATCTGGACCCTGTGATTTATTTAATTTCATGGGTAGGGTACCAGAAAGCTTGTTATTTCTATACAAAAAAGTCCCTTCCGTGATGATGTGTTGAGTTATTATTTTTTCTGGACCCTCCGTTTTCTGTATTGTTGTACGATCAATTGTTGTGCGATAAAGGCTAATTATACTAGCCAGTGTATTAACCTAAATATGCAATGAAATGAAAAATGAATTAATTGCCTAATAATACTCTACTTCTGGCAGGCCTTGGAAAAGAAGTATGAAGAGAGAACTGGATTGCCAAGCCCTGAAAAGATAGAAACTGTCAAAGGGATTAAGGTTTCTACTGGTTTTGGGAAGTCATTATCATGAACATTGGCTTCCATGGGGCATCAGGTTCATAAAAATGTTAATAAGTATTATTTAAATAGTCACTTGGATTAATGGGTGTTCTCTTAGTTGGTGCTGACTTCTTCCATTTGTCTTCTATAGGCATGATACCGAATCTATCACATACCTAGATTACTGAGTACAAGGCTGGTTTTGACACATGGTATTGCAGATGCAGTATGTGTTGATTTGCACATTCTTCCTATTCTATGATGGTGCTCGTCACTGCTGTTTAATTCATCACGTGTCAAGAAATGAAAAGAATGCGCTTTGAGAAGTTGGTCTGTTAGATGTATTACCAATGGCTTACTGTTCCTTTTTACATTCACATATTTGACCCCGAGCACTGTTAGTTGATACGTTAATGTAGGAAGTTTTGAGATTTTATCCTCTTGAAACATTATGACACAAGAGCAATGTCTCAATATCTATTTATAAGTGCTTGTGGTTTTAGTTCATGGAGCTCTTTTCGTTTCTTTGCATGTAATTGAATGATGATTGAGGCTGTACCGTGCGCAACTCCATGTATATGTGGCAGATTGGTAATGTGAGTGTATGCAGCCTAAGGTTTTTTTTTTATCATGATCATGCATGTTAGGCTGTCTTACTTTTGTAGATAAATTTAATGATTCACCTTGCTATGTGGTTGTTCAAGAAATAACATCCGATCTAATAGCTGTCACTTAGTTGATGAGCTTCTGGGCCTGACCATTGAGTGTGATAATATTTTCGAGCGAGTCATCAAAATGTTCGAAACTCGGATCTAGAATTCATGTTTCATTGTAGGAGTATGTTTTTATTGTCCATAATTATTGATTTTCTGGTTCATCTGACATAATATTGAGGTTTTAATATAACCGTAGAGACATTTAGTTACCAGCATTTTTTTGTTTGCATCAAGCTGAAATACAACAATATGGTACGTAACCATGGGATTTTACACATGATTTTTGCAATTCGGTATCTAGGGAACTAAGTTACATACTTTTCTAGAATATAATTTTCTACGTACTTAGGAAACACCTATATCTATGGAAATCATATACAAGCTGGCATCACCTCCTTTACTGACATACTGATTCCTCTGAAGGTCAGCAGGAATCAGTTTCAGGCTGTGCTTGGGTGCTTGTTGGCTTCCCCTTCTGCAAACAGTCAATTTGGGGAACAGTGGTGGTCTTCAGCTCTCCATATGTCTCCCAGCAGAAAGGACCATACAAGCTGTGCCCTTCTTCAAGTGATGTTAGCTTTATGCCAGCTAAAGATACACCTGTACATGGCAAGCTATCACTGCATGCAAAATGTACAGGTTTGACTGTGTATGTTCCCTGTATATTTACATAGTTAATATTCGATACAGCCACGGCCGATGTTTTATTCTGACATTTGCTTTTGTCACAGTAGTATTGGTCAATCATGATTGGAGTCTCAACTTCAGAGACTTGAATGTTTGAGAACATTACATCTTGTACTGAGCCTGACCCTCCCTGCAGTCATGATAATATGATTGTGAGATGACTTATTTGTAACAGAGGCTATAATTTTGAGATAATCGCGGTGGTTCCAGAACACATGCTATATATTTACATGCACCATTCTAGGAAAATTTGGACTATGTAGTGCCTTTACCTGCCATGTCTTTATTCTGACACCAGTCAATGTGTTGTGCATTTTGATGTTTCGTGCAGTGATATTTGAAACACAAGCTTTGGTATTATCCTTTCCTAGCCCTCCAATGCTGATTCCATGTCCAGGTCCACAATTCACATCATGCATGTATATATTTGAGCATCCAGTTTGTATAGATATGCAGTCATCTCCTGCAGATCACAGATCTCATATATTAAGAAGTCTATTATTAACTTTGATGATATGGGTCATCTTCACTTTTACCTCCCTAGGTTGCTTTAAGTTTTTTTTAGTAAATGCATATAATTGGCGTTTTTACTGATGAAATTAGGACCTATTCTAGTGGAGGAACAATAAGTGAGAGTACGAATATCTACTATTACGCTCTGGGAAAACTGGTATACAATCTTCAAAATGTTGCCATCTTTGTACGAAATCTGTGTAAGTCTATCTGTTTGAGTAAAGTGTAAAGCTATTGAAGTTAAGAGGCAGGTATTCATTATTACCACAGGCAAGATCGGTGTTATATATGAGCACATCTTTGGAGTTCTGTAGGTGGATTCCATCTGTATTAGGACTATCACTTGGAGATGAAACAGTTATATCAGACACCTGAACACTTGTGCAAGCATCGAATTTTAGATGGGCTTGAGGACTGTTTTGAATTGTTATGCCACTCACTGTCACACCATTACTTCCATAGAACCTAAGTGCCTGCATATAAGAATAAAACAACAATGTTAATAATATTTACTGCATCATTGTTGTGAGATAAAGATATTGAACATTACTGTTGGCTTGGTGCTCGGCATTTTCCCACTGAGCTCGGTACTTATCTGCAGGAAAATGAATATCGTGTAAGAGCATGATCAGTTTGGGCAGAACTAGAAGAGGCACTTGCTAACTTGAAGGTTTATTTTTGAAGTAACACTTGTCTTGTTTGCCACAAGTGAAGAAATTTACCAGGTCATTTGAGCCATTAATAGTTGAATCTGTGGTCTCTGTCGGTGAGTTGTTCCACCATACTGAGCCTTGTCCATCAATGATTCCTTTACCTCTGATTGTGATCCCTTCGAGTTTTGTGAACTCGAGCCACTGCAAGAGACCTGATCCCCAAGCTTGAGAGCTTGTGGGGGCAATGATCTTGCCATCTAACTGCAGGAAGTTTAATTGTTTTTTTTATACTAATCAGTGTCAAGGATCAACTGGTTTTAGCATATGGGAATGCTAATTTAGTTACTACAAAGAACATGACATGTGGATTTGTGTTACCTGGAATACTATGTTTGACTGACAATCAGGACCTGCGAAAGAGATGGGTTTGACAAGGAACACAGAGCCAGATGGAACTATCATTGTTGATGCTTCAACTTTACAAGCTGCTGCCCATGCTGCTTCAAATGCCTGTCTTGCAAGGTGAGATCAGCTTCCAGTAATAGCAATAATGACATATCTATGCACCCTGTTTTTTTCTTGAATATAGAATCCACTATGAAAGTCCTAGGACAAGTCTTTTTTAGTTGTGTTGCTTTTTTCTCATTAAACCTAGTCTTTAATTTCTCGCTCAGTTGGCCAAGCACGTGAAATAAAAGAACTAAGTAAGACTGAAATATTCCTCCTGCATAGGCTGAAACGTTTCTTATTGTTTTTGTTGACAGGCTTATGGGATATTTTGCATGGCTACAAGTTATGTGCTGCTGCTAGATTCTTAAACAGAACATGTGTTGGGTGAAGAAGCAACTTAGGTATAACTATACTTTATGCAATCGTCTGCTTTTCTATTGGAGTTTCATCGTATGACTAGGAAAATAAAAGGAAAACGTGTTATAGTTAAAATCACCTTTGTGTCATCAGTGTGTCCATCGCCTTTAGCACCATAGTCTAATACATTAAAGGTAGTAGAATTGGCTCCAACAGCCTCTACCAACTTTGAGACACTGTGGGTAGGGTAGTGAAAACCCTTGCTTTTCTTCCAGTGCTTGCCTTCCCTAGCACTGCAACTTTCCAACCATACCAGCAAGGCAATGAAAGAAATGAATGTAAGGCTTCTGAGTTTAAACGTACCCATCTTCTCTGTTAGAAAGGAGAGATAGTTGTTTTAGGTTTGGAAGTTGTTTTCTGTTGGTGTTCAACAACAAGTGTTCGGCTCCATATTTATAGAAAATTCATGATACTGCACACATGTGAAATATGCAGTTCAATATGGACAAGAGACTTAGGCTGCACACCTCATTCTCAGTTCATGTTTTGTTAAAATTGATAATTATAATATTTTTTGGCATTACCTCAAGTAGGCCATTTATCTCATTTCAATTTGTATGTTTTGAAGACGACTAAGCTGCCATGGTGTAATGTTTATTCTACTTATGGACTAGAACACATAGCTTTTGTTGTTATTTCCCATGCCGTCTCTGTAGTTAAGCTTATTGATTCCTTATGTATTTTTGTGCAATTATTGGATTTTAATCAACAGCTATGGAGCAAAAAGGATGTTGGGGTGTTCCAAATTGAAATTATATGAATTCAGTGATCACTTGGTAAATATGTTTAGGTTTGCACCCATCAATTTGAATTTTTAAGTTGAGTTAGACTTCAATCGGAGTCTGATTAACTTTCAATGTGGAATTAGAGTTTGGTTTAGACTTATGATCTGGTGTGCTTTCTTCTGTTCATTTCATATATTAATTTTCCCCTTATATTAGCAATACAATCTAAAGCCTAAAGTTTACTCAATGATGATGTCAGGGAATGTTTGAATAAGGATTAAGCCTCCCATCATGTGGACATAATTTTTCTGCGCTTGATTGCATCAGTATCGTCAAGCTTAATTATTGTTCTCTCTTATTTGCTTTAGAAGATGATTTGAAAAGAAAGCTAGGCTAGCAAATCATTATTCAGAGCATGTACATTGCAACGCATCGGGAATCAGAATTGAGGATGGTTTGCAGTGCGAATTAGGTTTTTAGAGCAGTTTCATATTGTGCGAACCATGTCTGAGAACCATGGTTTATGGAAATGCTGAGTGGATGATGGCTGAATAATTAATTATGTTTTTTGCTGAATTTGTTAAATTCATATTTAAACAAGTAAATACTAAATAAAAATGAAAAAAATATAATTAATTAATAAATTAACTAAAATACAAATTAAACTTGAACTTGTAATTAATATAAAAATTAAATTAAACTCGATAATACATTAATTAATTCGACAAACTATAAAAAAAAAAACTAATTCAATCATGCATCCAGCATCCATAGGTAATCTTTTGATTTACTATGTATATCACTAGTTTCATTTGTTCCTTCTTAAAAAGTTCACTATCTTTAACAAGTGATATCAAAATTTAGTTTGAATTAGATAAAATAAGAGTTAAAAAGTGAGCACAATATGAATAGACACCAATATGGATGAGAAGATTGTCAGGGGTCCAAATAATATTAATAAATTCAAATAATGATTGAATACATGCTACACCAACAATATTTGTGTCACATTAGTGTCATGCTTATGTAATCAGCTCCTAGGTTTGATTTCCTAGTCTATCTTATGTCCTAAAATTAAGGTCATCAAATCCTAAAATCATGGAGGTAGATACTAAGATGTGATGTACTGTTATGTGTAGCATAGAAAGTGGTAACAATGTCAATGTAGATTTGGTCATGAAGGAAATTCTGCAGCTAAGCACACAAAAGATAGGAATTACATCAACTTTGGCTTTAGGTGGAAAAAGTGAGGGTCCTTCATCCAAATAAAAATTGGTTCTTTTGCCGGAACAAGATTTGGGTTGTTGTTGAGCATAGTGAGAGCAACTGCATCGGGTCGCATCACCATACGCACCGTTGGTGCGAATCGGTGGTTCGTCCCGGTGTGGAGTGTCATGGTTCGCTGATTCGCGAACAACGAAACAAAAACTCAGTTTGAACCACGAACCACGGACCAAAATTCTGGTTCGTGGTTTCCTGGTTCGTTGTTCATTGGTCATACGTCCGTTGCTCGACACGTGGCTCGGTTTGATTTTTTTTTAATTTCAAATAAATCTGAAAAACATATTAAAAAAATAAAATAAATAAATTTTACCCACTTATAAATACCCCTCTCCCCATTCATCGAACCACC
>JAYMSV010000225.1:0-19520 GCA_036897745.1 Erodium moschatum
AACGTCAGAGAATACAGGATTTTTATTTTAAAAAAGAAATTTTGGTAATTTCTTTTGAAAAATTCGAATCTTCTTCATTTCAATATTTAAAGATCATTATAGAAGTATTCAAAATTAGAAGATGACAAAAAACACATAATTGGTAAGGACATATTTTAAATTTTTTTAAAAAAATTTGAATGGTAAATTTTTTTATATTTAGCAGAGGATAATTTATTTATTAAAATATAAGGAAAATAGCAACCGTTTTGATGAGCCCGAAATAAAAAATGAAAGGAGTGTTGTAGTCTTGTTCGGTGGTATCTTCAGATATTGTAGTTTCTGTCCAGAAAAAGATTCCACCTCCACCCCTTTAACTTAACTTGACACCCCGCCAGAATTTCTTCACTGATTCATTATCACCTCTCTCTCTCTCTCTCCTCCATGGTCTCACTCTGCAACTGAGCTACAATTTTTGTTCCTCAAGGGGTAGTGTGGTCCAGGTTCTGCCATGTCTGCCACTTTCTCTCTACTCCAAGTCCCATCTTGCTACAGAACCAATTTCCACGTCCCCAAATCCAGACCCACTTCCTCATTTCCATCTTCTTCGTCTCCACCCGCACTTCGCTATGGTGGGTCAACCTGATTTCGTCTCCCCATTGTCTCTTCTTTGTAAAGTTCTCAACTTTTTTGGGTATGATGTTGACTTTTTTGTGTGTTCGTTTTTCAGGAACAGTATCTAAATTTCTGGGGATTAGATGCTCGTTTTCAAATGGGAGAGGGACTGAGCCATCCAATAATGGCGTCAAGAGCGTGGAGCAGCTCATGGAGGAGAAACGGCGCGCCGAGTTGTCTGCCAGGATTGCCTCTGGAGAATTCACTGTGGAGCGTTCTGGGTATGCTTTATTTTCAGTTTTTGGTCATGTTTTTTTTTTTTTTGCTGTAGAAGACATGTTTTGGGTTAATATTGTTAAATATTCATCTGGGTATGCTGAAATTTAGACCAAGAAGAAAAAAGAAAGAGGGTTTTGTCTTGGTAATATGTTGTGAGAGATACAGTTTAGGGTATGCTGATTTTGTGGACATAAGTAGAGCCATTAGTTTATGTTGCACAACATTGTCATAAAATAATACGGGCATACATGAAGTTCCTTAAATAGAAGACCTTTTGAGTTTTATCCGACTTAACATGGTGATCTCCGCCCTGGTTTTGCTGAAATTTGCTCCATCAAAAACTCAGGTGGGTGTGATTTCACTTTAGCAATGCAATTGTGATTGTATAGTCTTCGGGTTGTATAAGAATAAGTGGTGCTATCTCCTTCTGTTTTTCCTTCTCTGTAAGAGGTTCTGTTACAAGTAAGGATGTAAGCATCATATGGACTGTGGTGAGGTTAAGTGTATGCAACAAACTTCTGTTCACAGATGTTCTTAAGGATGTACTGTTTACACATGTTTTGAATTCCAAATTTGGCATTCTCATATTTTTCTTTTGGTTTTGAAAATAGTTTACCAGGTTTTTTGGAGAAGGGTTTGCTGAAATTGGGTATTCCTAGTGAGACTCTGGACCAGCTATTTAAGTGGATCGATGGTGGTGACAAGAGTCCAAAAGTTCCTGAGGCAAAAGGTTCAATTAGTTCTATCCGAAATGAACCCTTTTTCCTCCCCTTGTATGAGCTTTTCCTCACATATGGCGGAATTTTCCGGTTGACATTTGGGCCAAAGGTTTGATTCTTCTTCTTCTACAGCCTTATATTTAATGTTGTTTTCGGAGCAAGATCATTATGATGTTTATTCAATGTTAAATTTTCTTCCAGTCTTTCTTGATTGTTTCGGATCCTGTTATTGCTAAACATATATTGAGGGACAACTCAAAAGGTTATTCGAAGGTTAAACCATCAAGCCCTTGCTCTCATTTCATTTTTTTTTACTAAATTCATTTTTTGTGTCATTAATCACCTGATTAGTTCTTTTAACTCCTTGATGTGCAGGGAATCTTGGCAGAAATTCTAGAATTTGTTATGGGGAAGGGACTTATACCAGCTGATGGGGAAATATGGCGTGTTCGACGACGTGCTATTGTACCAGCACTGCATCAAAAGGTAATTGTTAAACTTGTTCCTACCTAAAAGCTTTACGCTTGCTTGTCCAATTGGTCAAGCTCTTGAACTAGTCCATCAGAATCGATCAAGGTTCAAGTCCCAACAGCGGTATCTCTGAAGCCTTATTTCTCTCCAACTTCGGTTGGGACTCTTTGGGCTTCTCTCTCCAACTTCAGTTGGGCCTTTTGATCTCTCACCAACTCTTGTTGGGTCAAGTGGCAAAAATAGACCTCCCTTCTACATAAGGGATGGTGGTCTTGGTCCAAACCTTTATACATTTGAATAATTGCTGATATGAAAAGTGGAGGCCAAAGAGTATATCAAGTGGTTTCATAGTCCACACAATTTGGATGTTTGGTATTTCAAGAGTAACCCAGATATGATTTGATATTTACGTTGTTCTCATGCCTCTTCATTTCTTGTATTTGATATCTTCATCTTTTCAATTTTTCTTTTCATTGACTTGATTAGATGTATGATTTCCTCAAGCTCAATGATTTGTAAGGCCAAAACATAACTATTGGCCTTTTAGAGGAAGCATTCAGGGCCTTACATATGTTATTACATGCTTATCAGTCTATAAGATTATGTTAATGAATCTAAGTGATGGAGCAAGTATAAAAGGAACTTCCTTTGTGTTTTATTGATGCACACTATTTCCATTTGTAGTATGTTGCAGCTATGATAAACCTGTTTGGACAAGCTACTGATAGGCTTTGCCAAAAGCTTGATACCGCTGCAACAGATGGAGAAGATGTAGAAATGGAGTCACTTTTCTCCCGTTTGACCTTAGATGTCATTGGAAAGGCGGTATTTAATTATGATTTTGATTCATTATCAAATGACACTGGAATTGTAGAGGTATTTTTCTGTTTTGAACTTCAGTCGTCATAAGAACTCATATCTTCATATTTACCAACCCCAGTGGTTCTTCATATCATGACTGAAATAGGCTGTTTATACGGTCCTGAGAGAAGCAGAAGATAGAAGTGTTGCACCGATTCCAATCTGGGAGATCCCCATTTGGAAAGACATTTCACCGAGGCAGAAAAAGGTTTCTTCAGCCCTCAAGTTGATCAATGATACACTTGACAATCTGATAGCAATATGCAAGGTAAACTTGTCTCCTTGGACGCAAAAATTTGACTTCTTTGCTTAATCGGGGTCGACTTATTATCTATATGCATCACAGAGGATGGTAGAACAAGAAGAAGAATTACAGTTTCATGAGGAGTACATGAATGAACAAGATCCTAGCATTCTCCACTTCCTTTTGGCATCAGGAGATGATGTAGGAACATAACATCCTTGTCAAGTTACAAATCTGTATATCGCTAGCTCTAATGACTGAAACACCCTCTCCTATCTGTAGGTTTCGAGTAAGCAACTCCGTGATGACTTGATGACAATGCTTATTGCCGGGCATGAAACATCTGCTGCAGTGCTAACATGGACCTTTTACCTTCTCTCTCAAGTAATGTGTTATAGCATTGCAATTCGACTTTTATGTAACTTCTTATCTAACGAATCAATGTAAGGGTTAATTGCTGATAGCTATTGCATGTTATGCATCTTTTCCACATAGCTATTCCCAACTTTAAACTTTTGCAGCCAGCTACCTAAGTTTTCAATAAATCACACATTGTGATTTTTTTCTGACGAAAAAGAGCTGTGTCATTTTCTGAAAATTGGGGATAGTTTGTGCAAATGACATAGAGCACACAATAATTATCTGCAATTAACCCTAATCTAAATGAATACTCAATTGTGATATTTTTCTCTAAATGACTGTAGGAACCTAGTGTCATGGCCAAGCTTCAAGCCGAGGTAACATCCCGAAAACCATAATTCACTAGAATATGAACTTATTTTGAATTTTAAGATGTGGTTATCTTATTAATTTCCTAATTGTACTGTTGTTTTAGGTTGATTCTGTTCTAGGGGATCGGTTCCCAACCATTGAAGACATGAAGAAACTGAAGTACACAACTCGAGTGATTAACGAAGTAAAAAGATGCACTATGCTACTTCCTTCGAACTCTTTTCAGGTCAATTATGTTGTCAGATTTGTTACACCTTTTCCCTAATTTTTCAGTCCTTGAGGCTCTACCCACAACCACCAGTCTTGATTCGCCGTTCTATTGATGACGACGTTCTTGGGAAGTATCCAATAAAAAGGTGACATTTAAATCGTACAATGTTCTCATTTGAACAACAATAAGCCTGATGTTTTGTATTTGATTGACAGGGGTGAAGACATTTTTATTTCTCTTTGGAACTTGCATAGAAGTCCACACCATTGGGACGATGCAGACAAGTTCAATCCCGAAAGATGGCCCTTGGACGGGCCAAACCCAAATGAAACAAATCAAAACTTTAGGTAGGTGACTATGTTCTTGAATTTGTGTTGTTAAATCTGATTGAATCAATAAATGTTCTCTTCATATCAGGAGTACCCTATGATGGTTTTCTCTGTATTTCAGTTACTTGCCCTTTGGGGGAGGACCTCGGAAATGTGTGGGAGATATGTTTGCATCCTTTGAGGTAAATTTACACATCTACCCCTCAAAGTTTAGGACTTCGGCCGCATCACCTGTGTTAGCATCTATGCATGTTCGTCATGTCTTTATTCTGTCTGTTTGCAGACTATTGTAGCTATTGCAATGCTTGTTCAAAGATTCGATTTCCAAATGGCTCTCGGGGCACCTCCAGTAAGTTTTTTTTATTTATCAGCAGTGTATCAAGATTTTGGCTAGCTTGCTTATGTAGAGGCAAGGAGCACTTAACTTTTGATTCTTAGACTTTTAGGCTCAAGACATCCTTTAAACTAGAAATGAGCTCTAATATTGCCACAAGACCTTCCACAGTGAAAGAGGCGCAACAGAAGTTGAGAGATGTAGAGAGGCTTAACAGGAGTTGGAGAAATAGATGATGAAGGATGGAGTGGGTACCACTGCTGGGACATGAACTCTGGTCTCATGGACCCAAGTTCAAGTGCTTGACCAGTTGGACATTACGAAGAATTACTTAGTTGGGAATTTTACTAGGAAGAAAATGTGATTGCTTGCAGGTTAAGATGACTACAGGAGCAACAATCCACACGACAGAAGGGTTGAACATGACGGTGAAGCGGAGGATCAAACCTCCGGTCACAGCAACATTGGAGACACCGATGCTGAAGCTGGATGGAGAGGAGCTGCTTGCACAGAAAGGTGAAGTTTCGCCTGCTTGTTCCTAATTACCGGCAAGTCTGCAACTATACCACACACTGTCAACTTTATCAAATCAATCATGTTTGTAAAATGAGATATTCATCAATAAACCGGATGTTTGTAAAATGAAATATTCATCAATAAACCGGATTTTCTTGTATCAAGAACCACAAGTTTCATACAGAGGTGGCAATACATTAAGTTTGCTTTTGATTAGACTAATGTTTCATGAGGTTAAGTTCCTAAGATTGTAGTACAAACAAGGTTAATTTTCATGTCCCGGAAGAAAATGATGGAAACAACAAATGGCAAAGAGGTTGTAATGGAAAGTCAGTGGGCTGGCTTTTGACCGAAACATTTTGATATAGAGAGCAATCCTAGAGAAGAGCTGCTTGCGTGAGCTGGTTCGATTTGAAGCTTTGAAACTTTCTGAGGAAGATGCTTGTAGAAGGATTTTACAGCTCCTAGCACCCCGTCTTCTTTTGATATGGCACCGGCTAGTTCTACAGCATGCTTCTTCACCTGAACAAAATGTCACCTCTTAGCGTCCGTAAACAGCTAAAGGTATGCAAAGTTGAAATGCAATAAGCATGTGAAAAGAGGTTATTTTGACTACCTTAGGATCCATCATGAACTTTATTGCATAGATGAGCTTTTCAAGTGAAAATTCACCAACTGGGATGGGGGGAGGACCTACACCACGGGCGTGCACTCTCTCTCCCCAGAAAGGCTGGTCCCCAAAGAAAGGCACAATGGTTGTTGGACACTGTTGAATGGAATGGAAGCGGTAAGTTTCTTAAAATAGCAAGGAAATAAAACAAGCAAGGCCAAGTTATTTACCGCAGCTTTAAGGCCAGCAGCTGTTGTTCCAGCACCTCCATGATGCACCTGGAAAAAAGTTACCATCTCAGTTCATGTTGAAGATCGAAACATTGGTTTGAAGGTTCCTTTATCAGTTCTTCAACATCCACATCAACCAATAAGAAACAAAATAATAAAACTTACCACAGCGGAGCACTGCAAGAACAGCCAATCATGCGGCACATTGTCCAGTGTATAGACAGATCCCGTTGGTTCTGCCACTGAGAAAGGAAAGTTTAGAGCATATTATCTATTGCCATAACATCAAAAGATTCAGAAAAATCTAATGAATCATATATAGCCTCCACACTTTAGAGACATAAATAGGTACATACAGTTCCCAAGACCACCCCAGCCTTTGTTAATGATGCCTCTTTGTCCAGTTATTTGCAGGGCATGAACTATGATTTCTGTCATTTTCTCTGGTTCTTGAACTGGCTGTTGAGATTCAAAACAAAATTGAACACAGCCAAGGATTCGGTTATTAACAAATATTTGAGACACTACATGTAATTGCATAATGCATGATGATGATAATTAATAATAAATCTGAGAAGTAAACTCACAAGGCTACCAAAACCAATATAAATTGGCTTTTTACCCTTTTCCAGCCACTTCACAAGATCTTCTGGGGGTTTATAAGTTGAGGCGAGATCAAGGAAACAAAACCCAACTACATCAATATTAGGTCCCCAATCTGCATAAGTGGAGAAAAAAACTAGACAATATTAGAATAATCCTTCTATTCTAGTGTCAGCAGCATCAAGATTATTTCTGGTGAACAAGAAATGCATTAAAGTAAAACTAGGTATTAAGTAGTTTTACTTAAAAGAAACAAGGGTGTTCCATCAAACCAAAGGACTGAGTGCTTTTACTGTGATAGAGATTATGCCTCAAGCAAGTGTAAGGGCAGAAACAATTTAATTATACTTCAACCTGTCTACAAAGTCTTGTTAAACAAAGGGTGTGAAGAGAGACATAAGTTCCCATGCTACAAACAATGTTCCCTAAAAAGTTACCCAATTCTTCTCTTCTCATGGGCACCAACACAGCTTATGCAATTCAACAAACTTAAGATACCATTGGCTATATGCGAAGGAAATACCTTTTGGTTTCGGAACTAGGCTTGGACTCCATATGTACCCATAAGGTACATCAAGAGGGCAGCTGAAGTAGCCGCTTAAATATGAGATACGTTTTAACTTCAGCTTCTTCTTCCTAAAATGACGTATGATGTCTCGTATGCCAAGATGAATTAATCCATCCACAACTTGATATGATAGCTGCAGAGTAACTCCATAATTACTGAGTAGATCCCGACCACAATAAACTTTAATAGATTATGTGATAAAATAAACGAGATTATGAAAGGTAGGACTCACTTTATACCCAACTGGCTGCTTGACTCGGGAGAGTGGGTGGGGGAACTCACTAGTAGGCCTGATAAGGAAAATCAATTTGTGGGTTAAATAAAACAAACTGTGAAGTAACAATAGACAACTTTCACAAGAAATGTTGACGGACAATTCATAAATGACACTTTCAACTTAAAAATTAGAGTGCAAAGAATAGAGAACTAAAATCACCAAGACTCTCCAAACATAAACGACTTACGTCCACGGCATTGTAAAGATTATATGAATTGGTACTTTCAGAGCTTCTGCAACATGAGTGTGTCCTGTAAAATCGAGTTTGGAGTATGTGTATAAATGCAAGTAAACATTGAGTTCAAAAACTATATAGCAAATATAAATATATAATAAGGACTAGAGGAGGGAGATGCTTCGAATGTATATTTTTTTCAGACTAGAAATTTAACCCAGTTCCTTATACGGGCATTGGTATCTTAACTTCATTAAATTTAACTTGATGGTTTTTCATACTAACCATATGCTGGAGGGTTGGCAATAATTGCATCTGCTTTGAATGGAGCATTAGAATCTGGATCAGGATTAGTACATGCAGGAAGTAAAGAGTATATGATAGCTTTTATCTGTTCCCGCTGAATAGCTATTTCTGAAGGTCCAGATGGCAAGAAACCTTTATTTTTCACCATATCTGCAGGAATTACTTCAGTTAGCGGGGATCAATAATATAGCTTAATGTTCAACCTTGGGACTGGAATACAACTCTCAAGCTGTTCTCATGTGCATTGGCATTCCAACATGAACCAATTAGAGACCAATTTCCAATAAAGCATTAGCATTGCCTCTTGAGCAAAGTGGAATACTACTTTGTTATCATTGGAATGAATCATAGAGACAGGGCAACAATAGAGAGGACGGTTAAACTCATGTTAAACTGCTGCTATACAAATTATCTCATGGGATCGAGTACAAAATTAACTCAATTTATTTCAACATTAATATGTATAGTTTGAATATAATTTAGTATACGTCTGTGAACAACAATCTAAGTTCTTGTGTGGAATAAGGAAATAGAGTAGAGGCTACAATACAAAACAATATAAGGGCAGAAGAACTCAAATCCAGTCAATTGAAGGAAATACATCAGCTTAATAAGCGATATGAAACGAAGATTATAACTGGTAAAATAATTATATGAGATAAAATAGGAATAGGGTAAGAACAGACTTACATTCAGCGAGAATTTTTGGGTCTCCACCTAAAGGGAAAAACTCCAATCCGGAAGAAAGGACAAAATCTCTAAAATTAGCATGAGTTGCCAATCTTACCCTATGGCCATCTTCCTGTCAACATATTTTTCATCTTCCATTAACACGTTGGTAATACAGAATAGTTTGAAGTTTACAAAAATGACAAGTGAATGCTTTGGGGATATGAGGTTTCCATGATAGCAGGAAATCCATAATTGAAACAGAAGGCACCCTAAGATGTGCGTTAATCCTATGCCTGCTTTAAGGGGGCAACCTTCAACTATATCTCACAAGTTTACTTCTGCATGTGACAGAAGAACCCAAAAATAGCAAAAGAAATGAAAACATTGAGATGCACTCTGAGTACACATATTCCAATTAAACACACTATTGATGATCAGTTCACATATCTACATTTTGAACTCCGTCAAATAAAACAGAACTGAGGCTTGCACACACACACCAGCATTTACCATGAAATGGAAATGGAAATATAAATGTGTATGGATTGAGGATGAAAACGGGTTCCCTTTTGTCACCTGACTATGAGTATCAGAAACCTTAAATTACCTGTAGACGTTTACCGATGGCAATAAATGGTTGCACATCTCCTCTTGTTCCAACAATAAGCATTACTATTTGAAGTGGAGGTGGGCTTTCAACATGCACTGCATCAAGAGGTTCTTCGGCATGGCCAACCTTATTGTCTTCATTTCCGAAGTCAAGGTGATGTGGCTTAATATCTTCAGGGACTTCAAACTGTACAGTTCCATCCTTTTTAACACTTGCCAGTTGTCTCAACACCTTAAGCTGCAGGATTAGAAAGAATGGTTGAAAACCCCATAAAGTCAACCTCTAGATAAAGTTAGAAATTACAGATCACCAATTACAAGTTCCCAAAGTTAACATGATAATTCCATAAAAAGGTTTTACCTTACAGACCAAAAAAAAGGAAGAACACAATTCTAAATTAAACTTCTTCAGATATATTGATGAAAGAAAAAACAAAACAAAACAAAACACTGCCTCCGTTTCCAGAAATTCAATGAATAGCTAAAAATAAGCATGGTGGATTCTGCATTCCTAAACAAAGTCGAAATAGAAATTCATATATCAATCACAGCCACGCTAATTGAAATTAAAATTTTCAAAAAACAAATAAGAGGCACAGATTGTGAAATCAAACCTTCTTCTTCAGATTAGACCTGTCGTTAAAGTAGCTGGACAGCAAGTACTGGTTAGAGGGCTTCCCAACCGCACCGGAATCGGAAGCTGGTTTCCCGGCCGCCGCGGAGTGTTCCTCGGACGACAATCTCCCGCCATTTTGTCCTGTCCGAAACCCAAAAATCAGATTTCCATTCAAAAACAAACCCGATTAGGGAGAATAAATAGAGAGATAGCGAGATTGACCTGAAGAGAGAGAGCCGTCGTGGTCGACGGAAAGCAGATCGGAATCCTCGGTGGAAGACCCGGAAGAAGAACTGGGGCTGCCTCTGTCGGACGAATCCTCCATGGGAAGATCCGGGAGTTTCTAGGACCAAAGAGCGACGATCGAAACCAAACGGAGAAATGAAAACGACGGGAAGAGAATGTGTGTATAAATAGCAATACGTGAAGGAGTGGGCGGCGAGGAAGGAATCGAAATCGTCGAATCTGGAAAATGCAGTTCGGTTAGGTTTCGGTTCTGTGTTAGCGTCTGGTTGGCGGAGGAAACGAAACGAATGGAAATGGAGAAGAAAAAGGAAAGGGAAAAGGAGATTTAAAGGAGAAGACAGAGACATCGAGAGAAAGGGGATGCTGACTGTGCAATGCTTGACGGGTGTCGGATGCCACGTGGACCGCAAAAGCCGCTTCCTTTTCAATTTAGATGGGTGGTTATGACACGTCATCTGTCTTATAGTTCAGCGACCGGTCGTCGCTGTTCGAATTAGACCGCGGTCGCTTTGGATTAGATTTGGATTAAATAATAATGACGGCTACGGCTACGGCTACGAGGACATTACTAATAAAAGTTTCAATTTTGTAAGTGAGTTTATGATTATTAAATAAATAAATTAATTAATTAATACCGCAGCCCAAGATTACAGCTAGTACAAATTCAGCTCGTGGATTGGTTCAAAACTAGCAGCTGCGCAACCAACATGTTGTTATTTTCTTATTTATTAATTGGATTTTGTGTATGAATTCTATTAATTAGGTCGGACAAATTGTATTTGTTTTTACATAGAAAATGGATTATCAAAGGTAGGGTTGTTAATAGGAAATTGCTCGTCTTTATTGTAGTCTATTCACTTTTTGTATAAGGGAAATTGCCATATTATCCTTATTTGAGAAAAAAAACTATAAAATAATAAACAAATGAAAAATTAACTAAATAATAAATAAAATAGTCTTTCAACTCGTATGCATAAGTTAATTCAAATGTAAAGAGTAAAGTGATCATTCCATGTATTTATGGTTAGTTTTTACTAATAAAGTTTGTGACCAAAAGTTTACGTATCATAAATATAATTTTTAAACATTAGGTAACACAGCGTGTGTGACCAATACTTTAGAGTAAATTACTGTCTTTTGCCCATATATGTATATATAAACATGAACATTGATGTGAGATCCTAGGGTTCTCACATAATATACAATATATTCCAACAATATACGGGTTTTCAAAGGAATTATAATTATATTGATTGAAGTGAACTAACGTACGAGCTATATAGTCATGTCCATCAAATTGAAGGTTCCGGACTGTAGAATCATAATAATAGAATCGGAAAACAAAATAAAAAGAAATCTACAATCAAAATATTGTGATCACCCATGATACGGGCATTACCGAATGAATAACAACTATTTTGGGCATACTCATGATAGGTGATTGGTGAGGAGGCTTGACATACTCGTCTTGATACTATCTAGTGAGGAACAAGTGAATTGTAGTCCCATCCAAGTTTGCAGCGCATGCCTCCTCCTTCTGATAGAATGTGAGGGCTCTAAACTGATATGTAGAGAAATTGACCGGTTTGATAAGAGTCAGTAGGATAATAGTGGGCTCGGTTCTACCCTTGTGGGGTGATTAGGTCGTATCTTTCCAACCACCTGATGGTGTGTGCTCATTCGGATAAACGAGGAGGGTATTTCTTGCCCCCTCATCTGTTGTTCCTTGCCAAGAAATTGTGTCCCTTACTATCCAAGTGAATCCTATGGAGTCGATTCCAACGGCCTCGACTCATCTGTTTCCCTATGAAGCGTGGGGTCTCTTCCAAGATCCGTCTCTCTCGTCTTGGCCCGCTATATATGCCCAAGATGATCGTTTCCTGACTTGGTTTTGAGGCTCAGGTAGGGGGTTTAGCCACGTGTCATTGCTTAAACTCTTTCACCCTTCTAATTCAAAATCGGGGGCATGGACTCGTCTGAGTGATGTTACCGACTCTATTTTGAGATGGTCTTTAAAGCAAGGGGGATGGTCGTTGTGGTGAAGGGGGAGGCAACAGAATTAACGATTAATTTCATGGATTTGCAATTTTCTTCCTAAGAATAGTTTGGAGTGGAGTGGAGTCAACCCATTCAGATATAATCAAAATTTTGTGAGGACATTATCGTAAATCTTGCACTTTCCTCACCAAAACGGGGCCATATTGGACTTGAGAGACGTTGGGTTGGGCTTTGGTTTTGAACAGAAGGCCCAGTTCTCAATAACTTGACTAGAGAGAGAGAGAGCCTGAACAAAAGTGAAAAGTAAAAACAGACATGTCAAACGTCAGTTTCTACTGCGTCACTGTATAGATCACACAGTATCTAAGAGACTTCACATTCACCACCACGTGAAGCCCCGGGCCCCACCGATATCGATGACGTGTCACCCGAACAGCGCGAGGCCGCGCGTGCGACTGCCAGCTTGAGCAAGTCGTCCTCGCACGTGCGAGATAAGGTGAAAGAGGATGAGGAGAGAGAAACCGGCGTGGAGCCCACAGTGAAAGTGACGTGGCCGGAATTAAACGTTTAAATCAGCCCCTCTCTCTCTCACTGTTTTTCTCTCTCCTCTGATAAATGCGGAGAGAGAGAGAGTCCATAACAGAACAAAAAGCGAAGCCAAAGTGAGAAAAAAGGAAAAGGAAAAGCACTGATTGTTGCTTCCTCGTCGACCGAGGACGAGACTGTACTGGAGAAGAAGAAGAAGCGCAGAGGAGACCGGGTCGATTATCGCGAGAGGGAGGGAGCTACGTCGTCGTTTCGGTGCTCCGATTCTTCAATTCATGGTGTCTTCCTCAGCTGTGTGTTGTTTCGGCCATCGTCGTCGTCGTTTCGTTTGTTCCGAGCTCTGATTCGAGGTATTCTGGATGGAATTTCGTCTAGTGTGTATGTATTTCTACTTTTTGAGGAATTGTTTGTTGAATTTGTTACGGGGGTGATTTATGTGGAGTATTTGAGCTTTTGATTTGAACTGGGGTTTTGATTCGATTTTGAATGTGCGTTTTGTTCTTACCTGGAAGATGAGAAATGGAAGGGAATATGAAACTATGCCGCTGAAATGAGCAATTTCATTTGTAAATGTTGGGTGGAGGGAGGTGTGAAGTTTCATTGGTAATATGTGCAATTTTTTAGCTGATTTACTACTAGCTGAGTGTTGGGATCAAGTTTTTGGTTGTTGTGAGAAGGATATGAGCTGCAACATTACTAAGAGAATGGTTTTTATTTGGTCTGCCAAGTTGTTTTGGAATGATTTTGTTGTGCTTAGTTTGGTTAGTTGGAGTTTAAAATCCATGCTTAGTAATGGGTTTATTGAAAAATTTAGGATTTCTTTTGCAATTGCCACAATTCCTAGGTTTCATAACCATTTTCGGCCGGGTTGGCATCTGTTTATTCTTTCCAAGGACTGTGTTATTGAAGATTGTGGGGGTTTTTTGTCATCAGATGATATGCAAATCACAATGTGGCTCCCAATGTTGTTTTTTGTCAAAGTTGATGCATTGGTTGCAGGTGGCTCAATAAATTAGGTGTCTGTGAGATAGGTGAAGAGAAATTAAAAGAAGAGTGCTATCGTCTATAAAATTCATCATTCCTCTACCCACTACTTGTTATTATATGATGTTTGTTTCCAATGTGAGAGGTAGGGAAATACTTGGTTGTGTTGGTAGATGGTAAATGATTCGTGATGTAGATGATATCATGTCTCTAGAGTGCCTAAAGTTCTACTATGTTTCCCTATATTTTCCCAAGCAGGTATTTTGTAACCTGAATGAGTTTCACTCATCAAAAGGTGCTGCAATTTATGATCGTATTTGCAATGCTAGATCTAGGTGTTAGTTTTTAACGTGGAATCCGTTCATGTTCGCAATATCAACATGTCCCGTATTGATGTCTGCATTTTTTCCTCTTTTGTTTTAAGGCCCTATGTTTAGTTTGTTAACATACTTTTATATGTTGTTACTCTTGGTAGTGGTTTATGAGGCAGGACATACCAGTTATTAATCAGACATTTACTTGCTAGTTTAGATTAAAAGAATTTTAAACTATCAGAGGATAGTCTTTTTGTGCTGAAGTGATGCTTTCAGTGGCTTTACTTATGCTAAGACCCATCACCATATTTCTCTATGCTACCTGCCAGAAGATAATCAGAGTGAATAAATATTAGTATTCTGGACTTGACCTGTCACCTGATCAATATCTGTACTTGGCTGCACTAGTGTGTTTTGATTGCCTTTCTGTTTCCGTTGCTCCTTTGATCAGTTTTATAAGATTCCATCTGAAGCTATGTTTTTATGTGAAAGTGGTGTTGTTTGTTAAATACATGTCTGTGTAATCAATTTTATCGTGATAGGTGGTGATGCTATGTCTTCGTCTTCTAAACTTTTGATACCCAGGCAGCCTTTTCTAACTGTAATAATATGTTTAAATGCGGCAGTTCAGTTGATGTTTTGCAGATGAGAGAATTCAATGCTGTGTTTACCTTGTGCTAGGAGGTTGTATATAGCATTGCAGAAGAGTTATTCATACAAGCCCAGATGGTTGGCAACAAAGTGCTTTTGACATATAAGCGAAAGCGGGCATCAGTAACTGGTCTTTCCCAGAAATATGGGAGCCATGATTTGCTCTCTGAACCACCAAACGACACTCCTTCAACTATGCCACACAAATATGAGGAATTAAGCGATAAAAACACATCTGAAAGTCAGAAAACAAATTTTGTGGTGAGATCACACGAACTTTAGACCACTTCACCTTTGCCTTTTTTTAAGGATAAATTGTGTCTTACACCTTATTCTGTCATGACATGTCTTCATATGTACTGGCATGAAATATACTATTCATTGCAAATATAGAGTATTAGTCTTTTCATGAGAAAAATAGAATGTGTTGGATGAATAATCCAGATGCATGCAGATATATTCCTTTTCCAAAGATCATATTTATTTACCTTGCCTCTCGTTCTTCAACCATCATGCAGTGTGATGATTGCCATCAACCATTCCAGAAATCCAGCCGAATCAAAGAAAAGAAAGAGATGGAGGACTCTAGTGCAAGACAAATAAGTGTTCATTCTCATGAACCCATTATGATACGAGATCATGGTGAGGGTACATCTGGGAAGGATGCAGGTGGGCCATCTTATCATCTGAGTCACAATCAGATATCAAATGTGGAAAATGTTGATTCACATTCTAAAGATAAGTCTCCTGCCGTATATGCTGGTTCATTTTTGCAAGCCAAGTCTGCGACCCCCTTGCTTACTTTCAGTCGAAGATCCAAAAGAAAAAAAGATACAGATGGGTCTGAAGCACAAAGCAAAATGGGGATTCTGATGAAGGATTCATTTCTTAGCAAATTGTCTAGCTCCACATGTGCCAATACTTGTTCATGTGAAGGATCGTCAAGTAAAGGCTGCTTAATTGATCATACATCAGACATGAAACAATCAGGGGAGGAGGATTCAGAGAAGAGGACTGTGATATGTCGAAACCAAGTTGAGGTATGGACTATTTTTATTTAGTGAACATACCTACCATTTCTACTAGTACCATAAACAGTTCGATTAATTTATAGTCAGAGGCTTTCATAAACAGTTCGATTATTTAGTGAACCTTAAAGATGCCTTACACTTCTACTTCTTTAAAAGATGCATTTGTAAATTTCATGTCATTGATGTCCTCATTGAGTCTTTTATCACTTCATAGAGGCTGTAAATATGAAAATAACTGCTGTGTAATCGAAAAGTAACTCAATATATCTATTTTTGACAGATAAAGGATGCTGATCCAGCGTTCTCTTGTGCAGGAGTTTTACCGAAAGCTAGGGGGTATGTTGATATTATCTCAACTGTTACTGCTCTGACTGTGAATTATTCATTCGCCCTGACTTTTATTTTGTTATTTTCAAAAAGTTTAATGCATGAGGTGAAACTACCATATGTCAGGGAAAACAGACCTAAGGATAGCTCATCTAATGTTTGTCAAGTGCCTGCTCAGAGTTCAGAAATGTGCATAGACACCCAAGATCATCCTCTTAACTGTCTAGGAAATAATGCAGTCAGAGAAACATCTTCTGATGCTGTAACTACGAATAAAAAGTCAGAAAGCACTAAACATCAGGCTGGAAGTGCAGAGAAACCTTCAGTTATGTCAGATAATGGTGTGAAAGCGGCAGTAACACTTGATTTTACAAAGGAAGGACCCCGTCCTTACATTGACCTGTCTGTTACACCTCCTGGTATGATCTTCTTTCCTACAAGGATAGGAGCTTGAAGTATAGATTTATTCTGGTTTACCATATAATTCCTCCCAAATTAATTAGTAGGCGCTGTAATAACAGATTCAAGTGGCTCTTTGGACTGCAATGCTGACTTGGGGTCAGACCCTCTGAATAAACCCATTCATGCAAAGTCAGAAACCCTTCGGGGTTCATTGGACTCTACAAGCAGAAGCCATGTTCATGTTTCACATGAAGTTTTTCCTTGTGAAATGTTGGATGCCATAAATGAAAGAGTTGGTGAATCTCCATTAATCAACCAAACACAAACTGTTGAAGGTGCCTGTAGTTTTGAAAATAATGTTAAAGCTTCTCCATTATTCAAAGACACTGCATCAAAAAGCAATTATCTGCAGGTAAGTGGTATAACACTCCATATGCTGCTACTTTGTTCTTCTGTATTCTGCGGATCTTTAGTAAGCTACTATTAGAGGATGTTTGTCTTACCTATTATAATTAAAGTGTTTTATATCTATTGATTTTCAGCTATTTTGCGAAGAAAAAACGAATAATGTTTCTTGCTTGCCAAATGCACGACCAGAGGCAAATGTGTGCTTGCTATCTGAAGAAAGACGAATCCATCACTCTGGAAGTGGGAGTAATCAACCAAACCATGCTTTTTTCAGATCTCCATTTCCAATGGAACCTACACTCGCAAGGTATATCATAAACGACTCTCCTCCCACATTGCCAATGCTAGACTGCAGTGTGACAAACCAGAGACCATCAGCTGCAAGGCACAAGTTGATGCTTGACAGTATTACAAGTAGAGCAAGAGCCTTGCATGGAAGAGGAAATTTTCAAGAAAGACTCAAGCCATACACTACATGTTGGTCTGAAGAGGAGCTTGATTATCTATGGATAGGTGTGAGGAGACATGGAAGGGACAACTGGGATGCCATGTTAAGAGATCCCAGATTGCGCTTCTCATCATGGAGGGCTGCAAGAGATTTGGCTGACCGTTGGGAGATTGAACAGTCTAGGCTTGTCAATGACACTCATGTCTCACACTTTCATCATTTGAAACCACATGGTGTTTCTGTGGATCATAATGTTTGGGATGAAACCCAACTCTCACTTGGTGATGTATACAAGAAGCAGCAATTCTCCTTCAGCAGTGCTCAGAACATTGGTTCTGAGCAGTTTCCGAGATGTTTCACTTCTCGAAGGCCTGTTTTTCCTAATTGTCAAGAAGGGTATGATAGAGAGACGTGTAATTATATGGAAAGGGAGCGTGTTCTTGGAGGAGGTGATTCTTTCTTCATCAACAGTTCTTTGAATAGTTTCAGACCAACTGGTAATCTTCCTCACTGGCTAAGAGAAGCAGTCTTCACTCCTCCAATGCCAGCAAAAGATTTCGCGTTTATTCCATCAGCTGCTCGTGCTGGAACTCATACTTGGGCATATGATCAACAGCCACCGACTAGTGCTTGTAGAAAACATGGGGCAGCTGAACCAGGTACGGCCTCTTTGTTTCATGTCAGTAACAATAAGCCCGAAGACCCGATCATTATTAACAGTGATGCATCTTCTGAAGAGACAATATCTGATGATCACGGCGCTAGGCCTTAGAATTAGAAGTGAAATATGAACATGTTGTGTTGTAAGTTATGGGAGGTTGGTATATTTGTCTTGGTATAGGTTTGTAATGTAGCAATATGTAGATGTGGAACCTGTGGTGATTCCAACTTTGTTACTGCAACTTCAATGCAATGTTTATGGCAACATGTGTTTATGTCCATCTGAGACTTCATGGTGCATAGCTTGTGGTTCTTTATAGATTTTTAGCCATGCTAGGACTTGCTCAAGCCTTCTAGCTCTCTGTCTCCTCCATTGTATGCTTTTTAGAGCTCATTCTCGAGCACTTTTATTGAAATAGAAATAGTTTTAGTCTTAGTCTCACTCTTCGGGCCCGGACACAATTGTAACGACTCAATAAACTACTTGTTGCTTTAGTGCACATTGTTTCAAATGAAGTTTAGAGAATAGTGGCAAATGTACCGTATACAATAATATGGAATGACTATATTACCCCACAAGAAGGATCTTGAGGAAGAGAGTTAATTTCATCATTTTGAAAATTCGACAGATCACAGTAGCGTCGGGATCATTTTGCAATTGAAAAGTCATATCTAACCAACAAGATTAACACTCTTGTATCCGTATCGTAGTAGATGACTAATGCTTTTTTTCTAGCATAGTAGCGTAAGTTTTATTAATCATGGTGATCTAAAGATAAACAGCATAGAGATGATAAAAAATGAAAGGACGAGATATAGTCCGAATCCGTAGGTTTCAAACGTTAATCCTATAACGGAATACCCGCTATTCCAGTGACAAATATCGGAAGACGATCTCCATAATGGTGGATGTGCGATGCAGTTTACGATAATCATTCCCTAACTTGACCTGAAAATGCTTGTGGTAAAAGATCTGGCACTTGAGGGGATAACAAGCATTCAAGGAGAACATTAGGAAATGGGGGAACCATGATGTCAGACTTGCACCGATCATGGCATAGTGAGGTGTGCGTCCCCACACACACCCCGTTGCTCGTCCTCCGACTCATTTGACCCGGTGAGACTGCGTAACAGACCTAGCCTGGTTGTTGGGGTCAACAAGGGCTCATGTTCGTAATCTACGACAACTCAGCACTGCCGTCCATTTTTCACTCACTGTTGTCGACACACCGCGGGGGTCTGAGGGGACCTCGCTCGCGCGGAGATCCCTAGTGAACGGAATCAGGCCTATGTCGTTGCTGGAGCTTTTCCCGTCCTTCCGATGAAGCTGGTGGCCCGTGGAGCGAGAGAGGAAGCATGGGACCACGGTGAGACCACCACAAACAGTAACGAGAAAGCAGGTTGCTTGTGATATCTGTCCCGACTGTTTCGAGAGGGACTTCGAACAGAGATGCGAAAAGAGATGGAGAAGAAGCTGAGAGCATGTACAGTGGAAAGGCTCGGGATGGGGCTTGGGTCTTGGGTCTTGGGTGCTGACTGTTCAAAATAG
>JAYMSV010000226.1:0-19494 GCA_036897745.1 Erodium moschatum
GGATTGAATAAATGTGAAACATGGTAGCATATGATTTGCGGTCTGCCTTACACCTTTACAGCAAAACAGTAACAATAATTATCATTATAATCATGACACAGTTTGTCCATTTCTAAATCTCACTCCCATGCTTTGCCGCCCTTCTTCTTTTGCAACTATTTAATACTAAATGAATTATTTATTGAAGCAGTATTGATGAGATCTGAATAAGATTTATTAATTTAATTAACAATGTATATTAAGATTAAGCATTGATTATCTATCGATTTATATTAATTACAACCCATCATTTATCTCTCTCTAACAGAAAACAGTAAATGAGTTACTTATTGGTCTAAACTATCTTACTATAAAAGAGGTAACAATCATCACAGTTGTGTCTCACAAGTAATTTCCAAACCAAACCCGACCCGGTTAAATACGACGTCGTAAGCTTCTATATTTCTACTAACTTTACCACCAACCCGATCTGCACGTCGCGAACTCGGACCCATACCGCATCCTCAGTTGAGTCTCCTCTTTGTTTGGCAAGCGGTTTTGGATTTCCGATTCCGAGACTCCATTCCTTGTAGAGGAACACCGAACTTTCTGGTTCGCGGATCCGGCTCGTCTTCTTCCAGCTCGCATCTCTCCGGAGATAATTCGGTGGATTCGGAGATTCTGTTCCTCACTTTCATTCCCTTCTCTGTCGCTGGACCACGCTCGCTATCGCCCAGATCTGAGGTGTGATTTGATTCTCGAAGCTCTCTGTTTCAATTTTCGAGCTGGAGGCTTGGGGATGAAAGCTTTCCTATCTCGGGAAGAGTGAAGGTGTTGCGTGTAGCTCTCTACTGACTATGCTCGGATTTAGAGGCAAATGCAGAGCTGCGGCTATAGCGGTCGTGGTGTTGTGGATAGCTCTTACTGGTTTGTACGGATTGCTGAAACCGTACCGAAATGGATGTACCATGACGTATATGTATCCGACTTACATACCTATTTCAGTTGCTCCCGGCGAGTCAAGGTCTGGCAGGTACGCCCTGTACTTGTACCACGAGGGATGGAAGAAGATTGATTTCTCCGAGCATCTGAAGACGCTGAGCGGCGTTCCTGTGCTTTTCATTCCCGGCAATGGCGGTAGCTACAAGCAGGCAAGGCTTCTTTTCTTTTTCTTTTTCTGTTCTAGGACTTTGGTTGCTAGCTGTTATTTTTGGCGTTTCACCTAAGTAGCGTTAAGCAAAGTAGTTAAATGTGGAATCAATCTCGTTTTCTGGGTAAATTCTATAGAATATTTCCTTCAAGTGCATGTGCATGCCCATGCTTCATTTATTGATTCCAATTTAGTAAGTAGGAGATGCCATTTGAAATGGTTAAGGGCTTTATGGCAGGAAGGGGTGGTTAGTTTTAGTCTAACTATTTAGGAATATTTCATTGTTTAGATGAGTTTTCACTTATGGAATTTGTTGGAGGGACTTGATATGATGTCAATTTCTCTTGCAAGGTATTGCAAATTGAGAGGTTAACATCACATTTTGCTCTGAAATCAGAAGTTTAGTTTCTGTTTTTTGGTGGGTGCAAGATAAACCTTCTTTATCTGCGTGCCCCTGTATTGGATGACTTAATGATGTACTTTTGGTCTAGCTGATATCTAGAACACTTGTGCATTGCTGGTCGGCTTTCACTGTCCGTGTCTGTGTCTAATCCGTCTGAGTGGTCTTGGTCCAGACTAAATATGACCCCAAACCCTACCCTTCTACCCTCACTTTTGTTGGAAAGCAAGCAATGCATGTATTCTCAGTTGATTGTGAACATACAAGCCATGTTGGTTCACTTATTCAGCTAAATCATGCAGCTAATAAGGAAACTTCCTTACAATTTTATTATGAGAGTTTCATTCGTGTATCAGCTAGCTAGAAGAGATACGTTGACCTGGTTTTGATTTTCAAGTGGAATTGTGGGGTCTAACATGTATTGCTCCAACTTACTTGGAATGTACTCTTCAGGTGGCGGAGCTAGGAGAGGCTCTATTTTTCTTTCTTTCTTTCTTATTTTTGATTTTTAATATTTCTTCTTATTTAATTTTCTTAATTCTCGTTATGAATGTTGTAGTTCTATTTAAGTCATTGATAGTTAGGATTGTAAACGAGTCCAACCTTCACGATTCGATTTGAGCTCAATTCGTTTAATATTCAAGTTGGCTATAACGAACTCGAGCTGAATTTGAGCTCAAGATTAGACTCTTTTAATAAATGAGTCAAATTTGAGCTGGACCTTTAAAGGCTCGCAAGTTGATTCGTTTACTATTAACTAAATATGATTTATATAGTAAAATCAAAATAACTTATTTAATGTTAAGAATTGATATACTTATTGAACAATTTGTTGTTTAAATTGTTTCCTAATCTGATATGGGAAACAGTTGTACTTTATGTATGCTGATATAGAGGGGTGCAAACTACCCCTTAGAAGTTAGAATATACTACTACAAACCCCTCATAACCATTGGATCATTAAAAATGGACAACATAGATTAAAGCCTGACATGATTTAATATTTTGATGTGTTAGATTTCTTTTTTTGTGAATTTCATTTTTTTATATTGTATATTTCATTTTAGCACATGTTTGATGCTGCATATTTTATTTTTTGATTCCGTGGATTTCATGGTTTGTATGTATTATAATAGGAGTGTATTAGAATGGTGGTTTCCTTATGGTACACACTAAGAACTCTTCTGGGATTTTGAATCTGTGAATCCAATGATCCCTGATTTTTAGGGGGATTTGATTGCACAATAAATATAAAAACAAATTCAAAGTTTCGCATATATACAATTCATGCCATATATGATACATTTTTTTAATATGAGCCTTCCAACGATCCAACGATTGAGATGAGTTCCTCGTTTGTACCACAAGATGTGGTTTTTACCTGAAACATATATATAAACAAAGAGTAACAATCAGTTAAAAACCAAATGTTGGAATGAAAGTTGAAAACTATCCGTGTTCATTGGATTACATTTTTTAAGGGCTGAGATGTTTCCAAACTTAATTTTAGAAACATCTCAGCCGTTAAATATTGTAATCCAATGACTATGATCAGTTTTCAGTTTTTTATATTTGACTTTCCAACCCTTGGTGTTCCCTTGACTGTTATATTATCTGATCCAAAAATGGTGATATTGGGTTGGATCAAGATTTGATATGGTCCATTGAATCACACAGATGATGGATTGTAATCCCATATGTTCAGAATTTAAACTGAAGATATGTTGATCTTATCCCACCAAGATCCAATCTAAATACTAGGCATTAAATATAGTTTGCAATTATGTTGTTTACAATATTCTCCAGAGTAGCTTCAGTTTCTAAATTGAGTGTCCATTACACGTATCTTTTCGTGTTCTTCTACAGGTACGATCCTTGGCAGCAGAATCTGACAGGGCATATCAAGCAGGCCCACAAGAGCATACATTTTATCAAGAAGCTTCCCTTACTCCTGAGGAGGGAGGGGTGGATATTGATACCACAGGATTTAAATTACCCAACCAATATTCAAATAGGTTGGACTGGTTTACAGTTGATCTTGAAGGTGAACATTCTGCTATGGATGGTCAAATACTCGAGGAACACACAGAATATGTTGTATATGCTATTCACAGGGTATGGTATTACTTTCACCAACTATAAGAACACTGACTTCATTTTACATTTGTAGTTAAAGACAATACTTTTCATCAATTTGTATGCCATTGTTGGTTTGCTGCCCCATACCACACTCCTTATATCTTCCTATCTTTGAGGTCCTGTGACTTCAGTCAGTGTCATTTTAACATGAATGCACAGCACAATTTAATGCTACTTATCATTTTCTGAGATTCATTTTAGCTAGAAGGTCTTTTAGTTTGCTAAATCATATTTCTATTCAAATCTTGATTTTTGCAATCTGTTTTTATTTGGCCATGCTTGCAGATTCTGGATCTATATAAAGAATCTCATGGTGCTCGAGAAAGAGATGGTGCTGCATCTTCTGGAAATTTGCCAAAAAGTGTGATATTGGTTGGTCACTCTATAGGCGGTTTTGTTGCTAGAGCTGCAGTTATTCATCCTCAGTTAAGGACGTCTGCTGTGGAGACTATCCTTACGCTTTCAAGTCCACACCAGTAAGATCTTTTTTCTTGATGACTGATATTAAACTTATTAATTGGTCAAACTTTTTTTCATTTTCATTTTCATTTTTATCCAGAGCACCTCCCCTAGCATTGCAACCATCCCTGGGTAATTATTTTGCGCGTGTAAATGAGCAGTGGAGAAAGGGATACAAGGTCAAAACCAGTCGGACAGGACATTTTATTTCTGGTCCATCACTCTCTCGTACTGTTATCATCTCAATTTCTGGTGGTTATCATGATTATCAGGTATATCTCTACATTTGAACCTATGATATAATGTGTTGTCCGAATAAGTGTATCATCATTGAACTGAAAAGTTATACACATGTTAACTCTTGCATTCTATTTGTAAGATGGGCCTAATAACCTATCTGTTCTAATATTTGCATGAGTTTCTTCGCATTGTTGCTAGAAATTACGTTTCAACTTTCAAATGATTCCTATATGACTTGCTCATTCATTTGGTTTCCACTTCTTTGATGATTCTGCTGATTACTGCTGCTAGACTATGTTGTTATACTCATGACATTGATTTGATCATTGAATCAAGGGTTAATTACCTTTAGTACCCCTTATGTATTGGTAACGCACTGGACAAAATTTTGGTCAAGTTTACGCCATTTTGATGATCTGTGACCAATTCATAAGGCATGTAATTGTTCTGTTTCCAATACATAAGGGGTCTTTCACCAATTCATAAGGGGTACTAAAGGTGTGTTACCAATTGAAAAGGGGTACAAAAGGTTATTAACCCTTGAATCAAACAATCTCAGTTATCATGTGGGCTCTTCAAGTTTGGTCTTATGACCAGACTCTTAAGTATTTGTTCGCAGAAGTTTAAACTTTACATAAATTTATTGGGCTGTGGATGTGTAATTATGTCTTTGCATAAGATTGCATTGTTTTTGTTATGATTTGAATGCTTTAATGTACTTTGTGTATCTACACATAATTTCTTATCTTTCTGTCTACAGGTAAGGACAAAGTTAGGGTCGCTTGATGATATTGTGCCTCCCACTCATGGATTCATGATAAGTAGTACAAGCATAAAAAATGTATGGCTGTCAATGGACCATCAAGGCATTTTATGGTGTAATCAACTGGTTGTTCAAGTGAGTATCCTAAAACCCGTTTTAAAAAATACCTGTTGTGTACACTTCTGAGTATGTCTTTTCGGCTTTAGGTGTCACATACTCTCCTTAGTTTGGTAGACTCGAAAACAAGTGAGCCATTCTCTGACAGCTGGAAAAGAATTGCCATGTTTTCAAGGATGCTTCGAAGTGGATTGCCTAATAATTTCAGTGGAATGATTCCGGAACACTCACCACAACAGCAAACCCAGTTTCCAATTGAGGATGCAAAAAAAGTGTCTGGTATTATCTAGCTTCACCTGTTTTTTCTGTTGGCCTCATACTTGATAAAGTTCCACTCTTATGCTTCCTGAAAGCTGAGGAATAAATTTGACTAATTCTAAAAGGATGGTTGGTACAAAGTACAGACTTTGAGGGTATTTTTAGCAACCAGGAAGCAGGGATACTCTTCTTAAAACTTGAATGGATCAATCCTTTTCTCTCCCCATTCACGTTCCTTTTACCTAAAACTTTTTAAAACTTGAATTCAGTATTCAAAACTAAAAGTCATTTGGGTGGCAATTGCAACCAAAATTCAAAGTAATGAATACAAATATAATCAGTTCATGAGTTCATTTTATCAGTTCTTGTGTAGGTGTCAATAATTGAATAATCCAAAGCTGAAAAGCTCTAATACAGTTAATACATTTCTATTAATAACATAGAAGATTAGAATAAGAACGGCAGACTCTTTTTATTGGCTTGACAAAATGAAGCATGGATTTGTCACTTAGGGTGAAGAGTCATGTAGGATTCGCTAGTCACACATACTGGACACAGACGCTCAAATCCTATTGTATCATTTTAAAAATAAAATAAATAGACAGCGATGACTAAAGTTGGTTTTTCAATGTACACATGTGTTGATTATGGTATTATTGTCTAATGATGTAGCAGGCTAAAAATTGTGTGGATTGCCTCCCCCTTTTCCAACAATTATTGTTTTTAGTTTGTAGCAAACCATATTTAGGATTGCACCTTGACGTGCTTATAGCTAAATCTAACTTCAACGTATTTGAAAACTACAACATCATATGATTTATTATGTATAAAATATGATTTTGTAACTAAAACATTTACGTGTCACGTATCATATCCTATGCTTTTTGAAAATGTAATGTCACGTGTCTGTATTGTGCCCTGTGTCCGTATCAGGTTCTAATTGGTGTTTCATAGCAAACTGCAATGTCAAATTTTATTATATGTGGGATATAGAGGACACGAGTATTTATTCTCTTGTATTAGTGGCTATGTCAAAGTTCTATCCAGACTTAATGCAAAATTATGTTACCTGACATATTGTCTCACTAATGTAACTTTGTAGCGGATTGTCACATGTGAGTGTAACATGCTTGCAGGTTCCCTACTTCACACGTCATCTTCCTGTCCCAGCAATGTTTATTGGACTGATGATGGCCTTGAGACGGACCTATACATTAAGACAAGTACAGTTACTGTATTAGCTATGGATGGAAGGAGGCGGTGGTTAGACATAAAGAATCTGGTTAGGTTCTCTAACTCTTTGCCATGTGCAACTTGGAAGATATTGTAGATCATTTTTATTTTCTTTCATTCCAACCTTATTCATTTACATGTTTGGTATGTTGATGTCAAGAAATAATTTTATCCTTCCCCTTCTTTCTAAGACTTCCCATTCCATGTAAGATTGATTTGTGGTGCCAGATTGAAGTTATAATTTAATATCTTGCAGTACAGTGATGTTATAATTTATTGTGCAACTTAGCTGTTGGTCTATGTAACACATAAAACTAAAAAGCAGAGCTTGCTTTGTTTCTCTAATCAAGCATTCAAAAACCAATATCATTGAGAATACTCTTTGATTTGCTGTTTTGCTTATAGACTTTGCACTCCTGATTCTCAAGCCACAGTAAGGTCGCTCATCATTAGATTTGTATGCACAGGGGTCAAACGGAAAAGGATACTTCATACTTGTTACCAACCTCGCTCCATGTTCAGGAATCAGAGTTCATCTGTGGCCTGAAAAGGGGAATTCAACATCAGATCTACCTGCGAGTGACCTGGTCTTAGAGGTGACGTCAAAGATTGTGCGCATTCCATCAGGGCCAGCCCCAAGGCAGGTACTAATGGTTGTATATATAAATATATTATTTTTGTATGTTTAATTTCCAAGGCCTTTTGATTTCTGGTGAATTGTACATGTCGAAGTTATGTCAGTACTTAATAAAAGATGGAGGTTCTACCTATGAGAAATTGGCTGGAGTTCAGTTTTGTTATGCGGCAGTCATTCACATTCTCGTACTTCTCACTTTTCCATTTGTATATCAGATCGAACCTGGCAGTCAGACTGAACAAGCGCCTCCATCTGCTGTGTTTCGATTGGCTCCTGAGGATATGCATGGTTTTAGATTCCTTGCCATCTCCATTGCTCCTCGCCCGGTACTGCATTTTGCTCTTTTTGTGAACTTTTATCTTCTAAAATTTCAAATACATCTATTCTATGTGTCTTGTGATGTTTTTCTTTCATATTTAACCTCTGGGAATTAGTCACGGGCCTTGTAATGCCTGTGCCTTGTCACATCGATGGTACTGGGTAGTTTGTGCACCACAAGCCTTTGACATAACAGAGTAGAAAGCTAAATGCTTGAGAAACATGATGGATGTACTGTACATGGCTAGTTGTTTATAGTTTAGGTTGATTTTCTCAGAATCCTAGTCCAGAATCCCTGAAGGGTGACTTTACTTGCCTTATTTATTGCTTGTTATGTGTTGACCTTTCTTGTGTATTGTCCTACAACTACGTGTTCATCTCTTTTACTTGATATTTGTCATGCCTGATTCTATCCGTTGCTCACTAAAATTTAGTCTTTTGCACTTTGAGAATTGAATATTTTGATTGATAAGCCAAAAACATGGGCACCTTCTTGTTAACTTCTATAGCTTCCTGATATTGTTTCCCCCCTTCAAATTGTGCTGCTTTCCTCCTAGTGAATGTGGTGCATTGGAATGGTTCGAGTAACTGATACATATAGTGGCTTTCTTGTGCACAGACAATTTCAGGAAGACCACCACCAGCAACCTCTATGGCAGTTGGGCAGTTCTTTAATCCAGAAGAAGGGAAAATTGAGTTTTCTCCTCAAATGATGCTTGTGTCTGCATATTCTCAGAAGGTTAAGATTTGCTTTCTTGAAGCAGTTGACTTTGTGCTTGATGACTCTAAAATTGTTTAGATTTAGGTTTGCTTGTTTTATGACTGACTTATAACTGATGCAGGACATTTTTATGAAGGAGGATCATCCTCTTGCTTTTGGTCTTTCGTTTTCCACCAGCTTAGGCCTTTTGCCCGTTACTTTGTCCCTGAAAACCGTGGGCTGTGGAATTAAAAATTCTGGGGTTTCAGCTGAAGAGGTTGCGAACATGGAAAATAGTAGTAAGGAACTTAATCTCTCTTTTTTTATCAATCTGATCCCTCTAGTTTATGACTCCATATATTTAATTTTCTGTTTGTTTTGCGTGCCTATGTGGATTATATGGAACATAGTTGACTTCATTATACAGTTTGTTAATGGTCATAAATTAGTATAAGCAGTCCAGACTCCAGAGTGAATATGTACATGACATTTGAGTTTTTTTATGGCTACTTATCAGTATTAGTCAATCTTTTTTTCTTCATTACTTTGGGAGATAGATATCCTCATGTTTCCTAAGCAGACCTTTCGTGGTATTGCAGGGCTTTGCAAAATGCGTTGCTTCCCACCTGTTGCACTTGTTTGGGATACTACATCAGGTCTTCACATATTTCCGAACTTGTACAGTGAGACAATTATTGTGGATTCCCTACCAGCAGTTTGGAGTTCAAGTTCAGGGTCGGAAAAAACCACAATCATGTTACTGGTATGCAGCCATCTATATAAGTTTCTCTTTTATAGTTTTGTCACAATATAGTTGATTGAACTCTGCCTTTGTATGATCTAAAGATTTTTGTATATTCATCCTCTGCAGGCTGACCCTCATTGTTCGTATAAATCTAGTGTTGCTGTCTCTGTCACGGCAGCTGCCAGCAGATTTTTGCTTTTATATGGACCACAGGTAAGAAGATTCTGTTTTTTCTGCATTATTTGCGTAACAAAATTTTTACGTCTTCAAGATCAATGATGGAAAAAGTACATTTTTGTTTGCATCAATACAAATCACTTGATGAATGAGGCTAAATTCTTATGTTGCACATTGCAAATATTTTTGGTCTAGGTGTATGTTGCAATTTAACCTCTATTCCAGAGGTGCAATCTGTATGTTACTCAATATTTCAACATTTTAGTCCCAAAACAGCGTAGTTACTGACTGACTCTCCTTTATTCTCAACGCGTTCAGCGGATTCAACAAATGCCTGATCGTGCTTTGCATTAGACATATGTGTGTCATCCATTAAAGATATACATGCCAAATACTTGAAGTTCTTGCTACCTATTCAGCTTCCTAAATCTTATTGCAATAATTCTGTTTGGAAATCTGTAAATCTTTGAGTTGATGAAAATATATTAGTAATGCTAAGCTTGACATTACTTGTTGAATAGTTTTTTTCCCCTTCTAATAACTCATTTTAATGGGTAGCTAATGATGCTTTTTACTTTATATTTAAAGCTTGCATTTCTCGTTTCGCAGATAGTTGGTTTCTCTGTTGCTGTCGTCTTTTTTGCATTGATGCGACAAGCAGATGCATGGGATCATGATATGCCGATACCTTCAATGTTGGCAGCGGTGGAATCCAACTTGCGTATGCCGTTGCCATTCATTCTCTTGGCCATCATACCTATTCTTGTTTCCCTGTTGCTTTCCCTTCTAATGTCTCAGCCATTTCCCCCATTTGCAAGCTTTACCACTGTCTCAATAGTTTGTTATTTGTTTGCAAATGGGTTTATAATTCTCCTTGTCTCGGTTTCGCAATTGGCTTTCTATGTGGCTGCCTCTATACACGTTTTCATGAAGACAAGGTCAGTTACCTCTTTCCCTCTTTCATATTAAGGAGTGAATCATGCTATAGTGTCTTTACCAACAACATTTGGGTTTTTCCATCAACAAGCTTCAAATAATATGAGCTCATTATGCATCATAAGCTTTTTCCATTTATGTTTTGCCTTTACTTTTGGATCCTGTAGATTGAAACAACAAAGTGAATTAAATTAATCAAATGCTCGTAGGAGTCTGACATTAATCTTTTTTTCAAACAACCCTTAGTAGGGTTGTACATGGTCGGTTAACCGACCATGATACCGGAGTTCATAACTGAACCGGATAAACCGGTTTTGAAAACCACGGCCCCGGCACCGGAGAAGAAAATGCGACTGTCTTTTGCCGGAAAATATTCCGTCAGATTACTGATTTGAGACCGATCTGACTGGACGAATTAGGCCTGTCAAGTGGGCCCTTTAGTTTCTAACCCTGTCAGCCCAATACTTTTTACTTGCAAATTCAGAACGCAATCCATATTTTCAATCTTTTTAGGATGAAAACCATCAAGGATTAAGCAAAGGCTGGAAGCCCTCAATTTGATCAATCCCTAATGTTGAAAACACCCTACTACCCTATCATCATTAATATTATATTAAAATGTTTACAAGCAATGCAGCTGTTGAATAATACAATACAAAAGAAATTCAGTACTAATAATACTATTATGACTTCACATCCTTGTCACAACTTCATCTTCACATGTCAAAACATCTTCTCTTTCACAGTTCCTAAAGAGATTGTACCAAACAAATTAGAACAGATTTGAGTAATTCACTGAAATTGTAGATTTGAATTTATTACCTTCTTCAACATTGAGATGCTTCTCCATTAATTCCAGTAAAAGGGTTACTCTTTGTGTTGGGGTCAGCTCTGCTCCATTCGAAGAAATGACACTTTAAGACAATCTTGGGTGCATACTAGTGCTTGCACCGTCAAGGGGAGTAGGGAAGACCTGAAATCAATGAGAACCCTTGCACCAGCACTAAAGGCTGATGCTGAGGAAACAGTAGAGATGGGAATCGACAGAATATCTCTGGCCATTCTAGAAATAACAGGATATCTAGGTGCATTTTGTTTCCACCAAATCAAAACATTGAAAGATGGCCTATCTTCCTCATCATCCTCCCTCAAATATCTCTCAAGCTCAGATCTACCTACCCCATCTTGTGAACTTTAGTCCTCAGTATATATCATATTTGACATTATTTTTTTTCAAACAACTTTAGTCCTCAGTATATATCTTATTTACCTCCCTATTCGTAGTATGATGCACATATCACTATACTCCATATACGTTCTTATTTTTACCTGATATTTTGCAGGTGGGAAATGTGGGAAGAAAGCTTGTGTTTCGCATCCATTCAATGGCTTATTAACCTTTCTTCAAGTTTTCTTTCGTTAAGGGTAAGCTTGTCTGTGAAATAAATGGAACTAATACATATTTGCTAAGTAGAACCTGCCATTTAATATGGAGTTGTAGAAAGGCCTAATTTGAATATCCTATTACCACCAGTTACTTTTCCTTTTCATTTTTGGAAGAAACTTAGAGTTCTTATATATAGATGATTGCATTGGTTCATCCATTTTGATTTCTGATGGTTGAAAATTTAATTTCCTTTGTATGTGAGTCTATCCTCAGTTTGTTAATCCTGATCTTATATATTCTTTAAAACAGGTGGTAAGGATTGTAAGATCCAATCAGTCGTTGGTTACCGCACTCACTGCTATCACCTTGGTCTGTTTTGTTCATCCTGCATTGGGTCTTATCATTATCCCCTTGTCTCATGCTTTTCGCTGTCATGATGCATTGTCCAGGTGTGTTTTAATGAACTCTTTTTGCTTATCATCACTGAAGTGCCTTCACTACTCATTGTAATAAATCTGTAAAGAACTGAACTTTGGAAGATTTCAATTTGTTGTCAGTTATATGTGTTCTATTTATTCTCTTTTATTATTAACTAGGGGTAGCCCGCCTACGACCTTTTGTCTCACAAACTCACCCGCCTTCACCTTCGATGCCAAGTACTCACAAACTCACCCACCTTCACCTTCGATGCCAAGTACACATCGGGAACTATTTCAATATACACAAAACTCTCGAATTTCGTTTTTTGTGCCAAAAAACCACTGCTATGTGAAGGTGGAGGGGGGTGTGTTCCTGATAAACCATCACCCATTCAGTGTGTTTTTTGGCACAAATAAACGAAATCTGTGAGTTTTTGGTATATTGAAATAGTACCCGGTGTGTACTTGGCAATGAAGGTCTGCGGGTGAGTTTGTGAGACGAAAGGTCGTTGGCGGATTATTTTTTAGGGTTTCCCCTATTTACAGTATTTAAACAGCCAAGGAACTTATATTTTATGTTCAGCATGCCATTTTATGCTCAAATTTCTATAAATTATGGGGAAAACAGGGTTTCAATGGCAATCCACCGACCAAAGTGGGTGCAATAGAAGCCAAAATTCGGCTGAACTTGTCCTAATGCCAAAACTCTGTTGTTATGCCCTGCATTGCACCAACTTTGCTGCACTGTCATTGCAACCCAACAACCAGTCTACGCAAAGTTTTTGGAACTTTGATCTTGACAATTTTCATTTGCAAAAAGAGAAACCAATGGCACTTTTTTTTGGGGTGGGCTGGTGTAGTGCAAATTGAATTTTATCTCGTCAACTTTGAGATCGAAGGACCTGACCCATATATTATTTAGACATCACAAGTGGGGGTCTTCTGTACATAAATGATAAAAATAGAACATTTATTTGTTTCGTATTGTTGAAGCGTACTAGAATGGTTTCCTGATATGGGTTAGGTGTAGCAAACCTGTTGCTCTTATTTTAGATTGACTGGCTCCTTAATGTTTTGTAGACGTGTGTTTTATCATCTGATCAGATTGATAAATGTGAATTGTTCTCGTATCGTGGAAATTTAGATAAAAGTATGGATATAATGTACTCTATTCTCCATCGCTTGGAATTTGAATCTTTAGATATTGTTGGGCAGCAGTATCATATTCTATATAGATTTTTAACTCATTAATCATGTTTGGTAAATAAGGACTAATAATATTGGAAGTGCGAAGCATAAGTCTGTATCATTATCTCAAAATGTGACTAAGGTGTTGCTTTCATGTTCTTGTAACAGTTTTTTGATAGCTTCCTTTCGCAGTCATGCACAAAGGAAGGAGGTATTTGAATGTAAAAATGATAGCCATGATGAATCTCAGAAAATTCCATTCAGAAATGATAGATTCCATCATAAGGTCACTTTGGAAAATAATTCACCCGGCAGTCTAAACTCTTTGAAGACTTTTGGTGAAACACAACTAGAGGTCTTCCATCACTGTCATGGCTTGCTGATTCTGCATCTCATTGCAGCACTTATGTTTGGCCCCTCGCTTCTTGCTTGGTTCCAGGTACAGATTACATATTCATGTTTTTCGTCTAGAATATGAGTTGATGTATCTCAATAAACAATTTTTTAGGTCAATTGCATATAGCTATTGGGTACTATACATCTTTTGCACATAACTGTCCTCAACTTTAAACATTTACATCCAGTTACCTAATCTTTCGAAAACATTGCAGATACCTCTTTTTCGCCATAAAATGATGAAAAAAATCCTAATCTCCAAAGACTTCATAATTATCCAAAACATTTTGATTAGATGTAGAAAACGATTGTGTAGATGTAAAAAAGCTCAGAAGATATAATTACCAAAATGACGAAAACATGGTATCTTTTGAGATTAGGGTCAAGGGCATTTTTGTCATTTTTTGGCAAAAAAAGAGCTATCTGGAGTTTTTGGAAAGTTTAGGTAACTGTAATTTACGTTTTAGAGTTGGGGATAGTATGTGCAAAAGACTTATAGGACGCAATAGCTATCTACAATTAACTCATTTTAATACTTGAAAACTTAGGTCATAGAACCCAATTAGACGTGAACGAACTTGTGTAGAACCACTATCACTTCCATGTTGGCACAATTTCAGCCTTGAGACTTGAGAGTGAAATGTGCAGCTTAAGCTTATAGTTTAAAGCTTGTTTATACTCTTAGCACATGCTACCCCATCTGTTTGTTTGCAGAGATTAAAGACAGGCCATAGCTTTCCATGGTTCCTGGATACAATGCTTTGCATTGGTGTCATCCTTCACGGCGTATGCAATTCAAAGCCGGAGTTCCATTCTTTCATGTTTCCTTTTACTGGCATCTATGGTCGGGAGCTGAGATTGTACTATGTATACCTGGTGGGAGGGTACTTTTCCTACCTCTCTGGCCTAGCTTTGGCCCCATACAGAGTATTCTATGCCATGGCTTCTATAGGGGCCATTTCCTTCACACTGAGGATATTAGAGAGAAGGATGAGGGAAAAGGGAGAGGCGTTGTTTGGCAGCAGAAAGCATTCTCAGAAGCATTCATAGAGCTTCTTGCAGAAGCCATGTGTATGTAAGTAAAGCTCCTGGATCCCATAAGCTGGCTTGTACGATTGTGATTTTATGTCCATCCACGAAAGAGAGTGAGGCTCCCAGCTCGAGACAGATAAAAGCAAACCCTACCACGCTTAGTTCGCAGACTATCGAACGTTTTGTCTATATACATTTGAAGTTGTAAATGTGAGAAAATAGGGGAAAGAAATGATTGTGAAACTAATTTGTTGGGACATTTTTTGTTCGTGGCTGTGTGGCCCTTTTCATATAAGATGTATGAGCAATTTGTTGTGACATTGGAGAACAGAAACATGCTTTGCACCAGGAACTGAGGGGTTGACTCTTTATCAGCATTAGGAGTCTGTAATTTGACAAAATACAGGGCAATCCCAACACCCAACTATGATTTTCCACTTCCTTAACTACTATGGTCCATGCATCGCATTGAAAATTCATGTCTATGGATTGATGATTCTCAAGTCTGTTTTTGTATTCGAAATCAGGACAGGCCAAGAAAATTGTCAACTGTGTTACATTATGTTTGTTGTAACATCTGTTAATCCTAATGGAATCAGTTAACATCGGGGTCTACTTATTTTGATAATAAAAGTGTCCTAAGTAGGAAATTATATCACTACAAAAAATTGGACCCCGAATTTAAACAAAATATATCAATATAAATTGGCATACTTAAGGTTGTAAATTATAAATGAGATACTCATAACTTGATGAAATTACCTCATACAAAGACATTTATTCAGATTGCAGGTCCAATATGAGGTTTTGAACTTGAGAAGAATTAACTGCTATATATAACACTGATCCTCATTATCACAGCTCAAGAAGATGAAGCAATACTTGTTCTTAAACCAATTGGTCGTGTCCTTAGTGAGACACTGCCACTGAGACCAACATTCCGAAGATGTTGCCATTTCTGAGAGTGTTCGATACAATAGACAAAACTAATTTATGTACTTGAACTTTAAGACTGCTACATTACCTTCTCATGGTTGTTGGCAAATACATATTGGCCAGAAAGAAACTCTCTTGTGCTGTGGCAACAAGACCAAATTCAATTGTTCCAGGACTAAGAATTTATTGTTTCACTTTCAGTTTGGTTATTCAATCCATTGAACAGCATATATGCAGTTTCTAGGATCCGAAAGAACGCCTAGTCAAAGTAATATAACATGTAAAAATACAATGAATTTTTACCAGTATACAGACAGGAACACAATATAAATAAAGCAATTGCCCAGAGTTTATGTTTTGGCAGCGACAGATTGTCGCCATCCATATATAGCTTCTGGTGAATGCAAAATGCATCCGGCTGATAGAGCACAAGCATAGATAGTACATTACATGGGACGACCTCTAACGCGAAGGCTCATAGCTCTTGAAGCCATGGCCCTCAAATTAGCTCTGGCTACTGAAGCAGAGTTCATAGCTTGCTCTCCACTGCTTCCCCTAAAAGCCTCCATGAACTCTTCCCTCTGCAGCCTCAGAGCTAATGCAGCATCCTCATCTTGACTCGGTATCCCTCTTCTCCTCCTCCTTACACTTTCCTCGCTGCTTTGTACCGCTCTCGCATCTCTTCTTGGAGCCACTGTACTTGATTCCTCACTGCTTTGTACCGCTCTTGCATCTCTTCTTGGAGCCACTCTACTTGATGCCCTATATGGACGCACACTTTGATTCTGCAAACTACTATGGAATGCACTTTCTGGGTTCTGATGCTCAGCTTCTCTTCTACCATTTGATGTTCCAGCTGCCTTCTTCCTTGATTCGATTTCTTGAGGAAACAGCAGCTGGATTGTGTTCCAAAGAACAGTATTCACAGTGCAAGATCTTCCATTACTGCAAAATCCAATCAAACATTCATAAGATTAAGAGTTCACTGAAAAGAACGCTACTGTTAAAATTTCATCCTATTACCTTATAAGCTGTCTGCACTTTGGACACTTCTTTCCACATTTGTCTGCTGCAGATCTCAAACACTTCTTGCAGAAACTACAATTAAAGATAACAGCAGAACCATCAACGGTATGACCAAAGCAGACGGAATAAAACTAATGACTACATAGAGGTCATCTCTTTAGGCAAATGAAAACCGATTTTGAGCTCACCTGTGTCCACAAGGCGTAGTGCTGGGTTCATAGCAAATCTCCAAACAAATCTGCAAATTACATGAAAACCCAATCAGAAAAAAAAAACAGAAACAAAGGACCCATATTTGATTCAATTGATCACAGCAAAAAACAAAACACAGAACTAGGACAATTAGGAGATTCTTACAGCACATGAGAGCTCTTCCTTAAGCTTGTCCATGCAAGGAATGACCGTATTTGAGCAAGAAACTACAGAGCTCTGATCACCCAATTTAACCCCTTCAATCTCCTTACTGGACATGGAGACCGTCTCCAATTCCGTCTTCTTTTCTTCATGTACTGTTTCTGAATCAGATTTTCCAGAAAAAAACTCTATTTTAGCCATCTCAATGAGAAATCAGCTGATACAGAAAATAAATCCCTAATTATTGTTCAATTCCCCCAAATCTGAGAAAAGGGGCAATACCTTGTTTCACAGTTTCTTCTCCATCAAGGTCAAGAGCAATAACAGGGGCTGAAACTAAACTCGTTCTCTGAGACCTCCGTTTCCTGTGAACGACAACGAACTCAAGATCCTCAGAACAACCAAAACAAGGAGAAGAGACCTTTGATGGCAGGGTTAGGCTTAGTCGAATTAATGGGTTCCAATTTTTCTAATTGCTTTTCAATTCCTGAACTTTCTCAGAACCCAAACAGAATTTTAAGCTACCAGTAAGTAATCGAAGATGTCGATAGCCGATACCTTCTTGAACTTTGCGGGGGACTCTTGCTGGGCAAACAGAATCGTTTCTTGTGCTTTGGCTCTCGATCCGGCGTGTCCTCGACGACGAGGCTCGCGAGCAAGAGAGCCTCTTCGTCCCAACCGGCCATGGCGACCACAGATTTGAATCCGGGACTGAAAACGCTGTCCTCGACTTGGGCATTTTGAACTGGAGTCGAGACCGATTGAGGCTTTGGGGGGCGTTTTGGGTACTGAGGACTCTGTTTCGCTTCTTCGCTCACCATTGTTTTGCCGAAGATCTTTCAGGAATGGGAGAAGGAAACAGAAACCCTTCTTTGTTAGAGAGAAAGAGATAATAATAGAATGTGGAGAAGAAAGGAAAAAAGTGATCTGTCCCTAACGGTCGAATTATTTTGAATTGGTTTCAACGGCTATAATTTCGGAGCTTACAAAAGAAGTTTATCGTATATACAGTTGCTCACACCCTTAGTGTTCCGTGTCCTTTAATCTACGACTGTCCCAACCGTTGATCAAATCACAATAGTCAAATTATATGCGATACTTGTAAAGTGACCCTCATGTATTCGATATTTGCAACTTGTGTTCCTGATCAATAAAAATTCCAGAAATTTATGCCTTTAAATTGGGTCACGTGACCTCCACTTGTCACCCATATTTCTAATAATTCCATTTTTACCCTCACAGAAATAAATAATTTATAAAAAATGTCCCTCAAATATTATACGTTTTCCGAAATATATTTCTCATGTATTATATGTTTGCAAAAAGTGTCCTCAGCTATAATATTTGTACAGTTTGTGACCCTAAACTAATATAAAATCTCAAAATAGAAAATTTGTAATGAGGGAAAATAATTAATTTGTGTGTATTAAGATAAATCATCTACCATGATCAATTGAATAATATTTTTTTAGCGAAAATAACATTTTATTCATAAAAAGCATATTACATAGGACGAGGAATAGGGAGAGAGTAGCGTATCCGAAGACGAACTACAGCTAACCCTTCAAAGGACCAATGTATAGGCGGAGTTTTGAGTGACCAAACACTTTATTTTAACACATAAAAAACTAAAGCAAACCAAAACTAAGAACAGAATATGAAGACACGAACGACAAGACTCAAAACATCTACTAAAATTTGACCCAAAAACCATATTCGGCCCGACCTGAGCCCACCTATCACAGTCTGGAAAGTTTTGGATCCGCCAAATGGGACCTCTAGGTATCGGGGAGATGCACGTGGTGTGGGAGGGATCACGTGAAATGGTGGAAAGACCCTAGAGGTAGGGCGGGATGCCCTTCCTCCGATGCATCCATTGCAAAAGGGCCTCTTGGACCCCGGTGGGACTGCTTACCAGCCCTCGCCTGAATTCATTTTCTTCTTATTGGGGGGGGGGGGGCGGTGGCCTTTTTATACTATTGTCCCAGGAAAAGCCCCAGATATCCTTTTGAGGGATCAATGGCGGCAAGGTTGTCCCACCCCATATTAGGCAGGATGGTGGACGTCACTAAACCCCCATCTGGCTTCCCTACGCGATCAGGAGGTGGGGTTGGATTGGACATCCCAACTGATGCGAATGCCTTAGACATGATGATGGACCTCAAGCGGGAAATCGAACATCGAGGACCATCCGGGGTCGATAATGGATCTCCAACCCTCCAGCCTATCTCATGCAGGTGGTTCGGTCCTACCCCATGAGGCGTGGAAGAATAGGGCTCCGAGCTTGAATGATAGTCGGACCTTGAGACATGAGCGAGACCCGCGAGGATATCCGCCCCCGATAATAAACTTGGGCCGACGACCGTGGGAGGCGGATCCCTACTCTGGGAGGAATGAAGGGAAAGGACCCCAGTCGTGGGGGCTTGATGATCTGGCCGGTTCGGGAGGGACATGAGGTCGAGGGTGGAACGCCGAGAGTTCGTCCACCACCCTTGTCTCTCGCAT
>JAYMSV010000227.1:0-19480 GCA_036897745.1 Erodium moschatum
CAGTTCGGCGCCGGCCAGTGGCATGCCGCCATGTGACTCGCTAAGTTTTTTTTTAATTTAAAATAAATCCGAAAAACATATCAAATAAATAAATTTTACCCATTTATAAATATCACTCTCCCCATTCATCAAACCACCAACACTTTTATCAACTATCACTCTCAAATTTTGGTATTTTTTAATTTTTTTTAATATTAACTACAAGTTCAAGTTTAATTTGCATTTTAGTTAATTTATGTATTTATTGGTTCGCACTGCCAACCATCACCAATTCTAATCCCCGGTTCCCGATTCCCGATTTGACCCAATGTACATGCTCTAAGATCTCCCAACAGACTATGCAAACTTGGTTGACCTATTTGCATAAGAAAGATGACCTAGAAACTGATAAATACGGAAATGGACGCCTCCAAATACTTTTATAGAGGACGGCCCATTCCAGCCCAAATTCTTATTCGTGATTTTCTAATTTTTGAATGACATTCTATATCGAAATCAGTTTTATAAAATTGCAGGTCCCAAATTGTTGTTGTTGTGAGGGGTCACGTGACTTTTCTTGTCTTAAAGATAGAGTGTCGGCAAGGTTCGATAATTGTGTTTGTGTGGATGAAATTGGGACCCCAAATGTGCTGGGGGGTTTTGCGCATTGCTGTCTTGGAAAAATATCTCTCGATAGTCATGGTGACGTGGCAACACAAAATTAGTGCGTTTCTCACAATTATAGTCTGTACCTAAATAAATTGTCTTTGTCACATAACCTCATCTGTATTGTATAGCAGCATGTTTTGAGTATATGTCTGAATAATTCAACTGTCTCTTTAAAATTGAAAATGGCCCGTTTCCTTGTGCTATATTAACAACTATAGTCATATTTAATTATTTATTGACAAAAAATATAAGTTTTGAATAAAAAAGCACCGTTGTTTTTGCAGATGGAGTGAAATTACGAAAAGGCCCCTGTATTGTGTTTCGTGAGTTACAATTACAGAGCAGCCTTGTCTTGTGTGTTTCTCTTCCGTGTCTTTCTCTCTCTGCGCATTCGGCGTTTCTTGAACCCAAAGCATGAATCGATTCCCATTCCTCAACTAAACCCTACTTCTCGTCTCTCGAATCTTCTGGTTCCCTTACACTGAGACAGTGCTTGATCTCTGAAAATGGCGGTTACTCACACAATGAGCCAGAAGAAGAAGGACGTGATTCGGGTGGAGCGCGAGTCCGTGATTCCGGTTCTGAAACCCAGGATCATCATGACCTTGGCCAACCTCATCGGTCAGTTGTAATCTCTTAATTATGCTGTGGGTTTTCTCATTTTTTTTGGTTCTAATTTCGGGTAATCTTGTTGTGAGCCAGTGAAAGGGTTTCTGAAGCAGGGTTACTTGTTGATTACTCAAAATAGGCTTTAATATTTTGGTACATATGTGTTTTTGTTTTTGCATTTATTGTATACTAGATGTGATGTTTGAGATGCTCTCAAATTTGATTCTTAGGTTACTGCAATTCTTATTTGTTTGTTCATGACAAATTGAAAATGGTACTGCCTCCGTCCCACAATGGTGTCTAGTTTGACTTTTTAGTATTCAGTGTAATCCCTCCCATATCCACATCTCCTAAGTCACTGAGTGATTGTAGCTGAGTCATGTCAAGTATATTATTGTTAATTTATGCTTAATTAACTCGGTAAAAATGAAGTTGACACTCCTTTTGGGACATGGGATTTATGGAATTAGGACACTGAGGTAGTATTTACCATTTTTTTCTCGTGGAAAAAGGGTATGGGTTGGTGATATGTGATAGTATATGCTTTAAAGACAATCACTGTGAGCCTTAGTTACAAAAACTGGTAGTTCTATATTTGAATGGTTGTTGACATCAAGTAGAAAAGTGGCAACAGTTGGTTTTGTTGTGTATAAGGGTTTTGTTAATTCTGCTTAACTCGTGATATTCTTCTTAAATTGTAATACAGAACATGCTACTGATAGGGCTGAATTTCTAAAGCTCTGCAAGAGAGTTGAGTATACAATTCGGGCATGGTATCTTCTACAATTTGAGGATTTGATGGTAGTGTTCTAATTTAATTTTACATTTCAACTTCATTATGAATAATATTTATTTCAAATTGATGTGGTTATGTGTTTTGCAATTGCAGCAATTATATTCCCTCTTTGACCCAGTTCATGGAGCTCAGAAATTAGCGCAGCAAAATCTATCTTCTGCAGAAATAGATATACTTGAACAGAATTTCCTGACATACTTGTTTGAGGTATATTACTTATCAAGTTGTTGTGTATCTTCAGTTGGGGCACATCTGCATCTTAAAGTTGCATGAACACAAATGAAATAATAGCACCTAACATCCCAGATGAAAGTGGTTGCTCAGGTTGAAACCTAAATGTTGTTCTATAGTAATCACCGCATAATTTACTTATTGTCCTTTTACAGTTATGTTGGTTGTCTAGTAGTGCTTTTGCTCAACATACATTTCGAAACTGTTTCCAGTTATACTAATTAGAACTATTTCGCAAAAGTTAGTAGTCTTGGATAAGGAATTGCCGGCCTAAGGGATAGACTAGATAGAATTATGTTATATAATTTTGTTGGTATATTTTTTTTGCAGATAATGAGTAAGAGCAATTTTAAGATTACTACTGATGAAGAGATTGATGTTGCACACCAAGGGCAATATCTGCTAAATCTTCCTATCTCGGTTGATGAGTCTAAGGTTTGTCATTGCACTTGTATCTGAATACGTGTATTTTATAGAAATGCTGTGTGAACATGCACAGGAAAGTGCGTGAAATTTACTAATTTGAGTCACCTTTGATGTTTACTGTGTATGATTGCATTTTCTCATGCCTCTTTCTTTTCCTTGAGTGCAGCTCGACAATAAGGTTTTGAAGAGATTTTTTGCGGAGCATCCTCATGAAGACCTTCCAGACTTCTCTGACAAGGTATTGTTTGAAACACTACACAAATGATTACAAACTTATTGTATTTGTATTGAAATGCCCTGTCCTTGAATTTTGGGCAAAAACATTGCATGTGGAACATGCATCTTAAATTTGAAAATCTGGAACTTTGGGAGTTTTTTACCCTTTTATCTATGGGTGCTTATTTAAAAGTTAGAACTGGTTTATTAGGTGATATGTTCATCATCTCTGTGTAAGGTGTTCCTTAGTAGACATTAGAAGTTGGGTGTGCATATTTTGAACCCTTTCTGAAATGAACTTGGATTTTGTCTTTATTTGTAGTATGTGATATTTCGGCGTGGCATTGGGATCGATCGGACAACAGATTACTTTTTCATGGAGAAAGTGGATATGATAATTTCGCGAATATGGTCGTGTATTTTAAGAGTAACAGGGTAAGTAATCTATCGGAGCATAACTTAAAAATGATGGAAATAATAACACGAAAAGTGGGATTCCTTATTCCGCACACTGAGGAATTTTAGAATCTCATTTGTATTGTTTTTCAAGTCCTGGTACTTAATAGTTGATACAGTGGTAGACCATATCCACCTATGGGTATTGATTATTCAATTTAACTCAGTTGTCTTCCTATGGGACTTGCAGGATACAGAAAATTTTGTCCAGGAGGTCCAGAAAACGTCCTAAGAAAGATCCTAAAAAGGATGATGAAATTAAACCTGACAGCGAAGAAGATGACCTATTCGTTGAACGAATTCGCATTCAGAATATGGAAATAAGGTTCTCATGAGTCATTACCATAGTATCTCATCTGCAAACTTTCTCAAAAGATCTGTCCCAAAATCTTGTCATTCATAGTTTCATCTTTACTTGCTTCAAAGATTGCAGCGCTCACAATGCAAACATTCTTGTAAACAAACTAGTGTTTTTACTTGCTATTATCTGACATCTAGCTTATGACTGTTTTGTATTTTATGTCTACCAGTTTTCGCAATTTGCTGAGCAAGATCACAATCCAAGAACCAACCTTTGATAGGATAATTGTTGTTTACAGGTACTTCAAAAGCTATATATTATATTGTGAGCAATGTTTTGCATGGTGCTTTGGTGTTAGACATTTTCTATTTCAACACCAAATAGGCAGGGATATATACATTAAAAGCTGAGGCCTGAGTGTATTGATTGTGACTATTGATTTAAAGTCAATTGATGTGGAAAGGATAATCTGTTTCCAAGGACCAAATTGAAGGGGCTATGAGTTGAGATATAGGAATCATGAGTGAAAGTTCTGTGGATGATACATTTTGTTGATTTCTCAAAATATGGTAACCATCCAGATCAGCAAGTACCAAATCAAAAGAAGAACGTGGAGTATATGTGAAGCATTTCAAAAACATTCCAATGGCTGACATGGAAATAGTTCTTGTAAGCTCCATTTGTTTTGCTTTCAATGTCTTTGGCTCCTAAGCTGCCTGTAGCATTTTTTTTCTCTTTCAAAGTTGATGTAGGAACTTTCTGTCTTTTACAGCCTGAGAAGAAAAATCCGGGGCTGACTCCGATGGACTGGGTCACGTTTATTGTGTCTGCTGTAGTTGGGTTGGTGAGTTCTTCAATTTAATGAAGTTTATGATGGTTGTATTTTTATGGGCTCAAATAACTTTCCATGTGTTTTTCAGGGTGCTGTACTTGGTTCACTTAATAAACCCAGTGATGATCTCTGGGTTATTTTTGCCATCCTATCCACTGTGGTTGGTTACTGTGCCAAGATATATTTCTCGTGAGTATCATTGTCTTTAGTTTTGCTTTTAATATGTGTACATTCATATAATTCACCTCATTGAGATTGATGGTACACCATTGCTCCGAAGGAATGCTTTATCATAGGGACAGACACTTGACTTCTATTGTAGCATTTAAAAGTTATTTTAGTTTCATTTTGGTTCCAGAGTAATTACGCGAAGGACAATTTTTTTATTAATCTGGATTCAATTGAGTCGGGTACATTAGGTCCCTGTTGGGTTGAGGTCATTCTGCCATCCCTAAAAGATACTTTGGATCTCCATTTGATGCATTTATTATTAATTTCAACTAATATAATTAAAAACTGCATGTATACATATCTAGGGGCACTATCTACTAAAATCACTATCCTAATACAAACTACTAACTCATCTGGGCCATTAGATCAAGTGATCCAGTGACCCATGTTTTTTTAACAATGAAAATAAATTCAAAGTTCTGCATATTTACAATTCATGCCATTAATGAACTTTCTAAAATCTGAACTATCTATTTTCCTTCATCCAATGACTCCTAGTGGCTTGTAGTTTGTATTAAAGGGTATGGTTTGTATTAGATAGCTCACCTACATGTATATGTATATACACACATATTTTGATAAAAAAATATATTAGTTCTATATGTTTCTGAAAATGGCAAATCTCATTTCTGTCCAAACTGGTCTTTATAGGCTATATTTCATTAGCTGCTTATGTTTTCATAAATTATGGTGCCCCCTGTCTGATTTTTTTTTCAATTGCTATGTACTCTAACAACTGTAGGTTCCAGTCCAACTTGGCGGCATATCAAAACTTGATTACAAAATCTATGTATGACAAGCAGCTGGATAGTGGAAAGGGTACTCTTCTACATTTGTGCGACGATGTGATTCAACAGGAAGTACGTTGCACGTTTGACTTGAAAGCAGTTATCCAGATTGTTTTATTTATGTTTCAAGTAACTTATAAACCAATAAACTGGCCACGTTGTCTAACTTATCAGACGTTGTGTAGGTCAAAGAGGTGATTATTGCGTTCTTTATTTTGATGGAACAAGGCAAAGCTACAAGACAGGTACACATCAGAGCTCATATCCACTTGTGATGACTGCTAGTTATGTGTTATGTTAATAAGTTTTTCGCGATATGGGAAATAGGATCTTGATCTGCGGTGTGAAGAACTGATCAAAGAAGAGTTTGGGGAAAGCTGTAACTTTGATGTGGATGATGCAGTTCTTAAGTTAGAGAAGCTGGGCATTGTTTGTCGGGTGAGATTCCCTTCCTTTTCCCGTCTTCATCAAATTTGCTACTAGTGTTATTGCAGTCCTTGTCTTGAGATAGATTTGTATTGATTTATCTAGTGGGATTGAAATTGTTTCTCGATATAGAGGAGATTTAGAAGCACATGCTAAAAGCCTCTGATGATTGTTGTGCGTGTTTGAGTTCAGGATAGCATTGGACGTTTTTATTGTGTTGGGTTGAAGCGTGCCAATGAGATCATCGGCACCACCACCGAGGAGCTTGTTCTCAAGGCAAAACAGGGTATTGTGAGTACCAATTAAACAAACACTCTTTTGCTGCAGAGGGGAGAGATGTATCTTCTGGCTTGTACCATGCTCAACTCAGGCCAGACATTTTGATTAGTTCAAGAGTTTCTTTGTACTGTTTTCTTTTCTTTCTGTAGTTTTAAGGCTGTCAACAAACATATTTTATATTTTCATCTTTTTATCGACAAACATACTCTTGGTGTGTTCATTGGCATTTGCTTTGGGTTGTGGTGTTTAATTTGCTGCACTTGATCTGTGGTACATGCATACAAAGAAGTGAACCTCTGAGTGTGGATCAAGTGATTATTTTCTTATATTATGCTGAGAATGCTGAATATTTTGATATTGTTCATAATTTACAAATACATATAATAGTGGATTTTTGTAAAGTAAGGCAAGTGTGTCTCCATGTATATAGATGGGAACTTAAATTAAAGCAGATGAAATGCTCCTATCAGAATAAGACTCTCACGAGCATCAAGTACTGTCCGTAACCTCCAAGAACAGCAAGGAGGATCAATTGTCAAGGAGAAGAACAGTTCAAAGAATCATGGCAAGATATACTGATGAGGAGCTAAGGGAGTTAGGTGTGTCTCTCCAGCCAAAGAGACCCGATCCCCCAATGGAACAGTATACATCAATGTGAAGAAAGCACGAAGAATGTATCAAGATAGGTTGGGAGTCCTGAGATATGAGAACAATAGATCGGGCCAAGAGGCCGAGGATGTGCAAGGAAAGGGTGTCTTACCCTTAAGGAAGGCAGATGAGGTCAATGGTTATTTCATCTCAACAGGTTCGAGCGGAGAAGGAAGGAAGACAAAGCTTTGATTCAGTCAATGGAATAGTCCATCTTGGGAAATTTTTTGTTCTGAATATTCCTGAAGGATCTGACAGCAAGGGACTGGAGAACATCTTCAAGGTGGTCGGAGATGCAAATCCGTCTTCATCCCAGTAAAGCAGGGAAATTCTTCTGTTTTATCACTTTTACAGAAGGAATTGACATTAAAAGAGCCATTCAAGTTTTTAATGGGTCGAAGCTAGGAGGGCTGACCCCGTTCGTTGCGCAGGCTGGTCATAAGCATAACACTGAGGATCTTCGATCTTTCCTGGTAAGCAGAAAATCCGAGAAATTCTAGATGACCTCGGTGATGGGGGAGGAGGTGCTGGAGCTGAAATATATTGCTTCAAAGGGCTGGATAGGGGTTAGTAATTTTAAGAGAAGTGCAACAAATATTCAGAATGAATTGGGAAGCAATGAGGTTTTTGATATCGATGTCAGAGATTTAGGAAATAGAGTCATCTTTGTATCTTGCGCTGATTCTGAGTTCGAAGATAAGATGATTGAAGATGGATGGAGTTGGTTGGCACCTTGGATCTCGATGATTCATGGGAAAGAGGATCTTCTTTGCAAAGGAGTGTATTACAAATGGATCTCCATAGAAGGTGTGCCAATTCAGGGATGGAATGCTACAAATTTTACCAACATTGCTAATCGATTAGGCTCTTTCTTATTTTTGCATCCATAAACCTTTTCCCAATCCAACTTGAATAAAGGTATCGCTCTTCTTCATTGTACATCACTTGCAACAATAGATGAAACTATTACATTGGTTGTTGGGGAAGGAAATGTCCTCATCAAAGTCTTAGAATTGACTTATGTTTAGTTCCTCCAATTCATCCCAAGAACCAAAGCTCGTCGGACTCACACCAGAGCTCTGATGATTTCCTAGTGATGTTGACAAGAAACTGGCGAGCCACCTCGAATCTTGGGGAAAATTTATTACACACAGGAATTGAGGAGACGGCAGAGGAAAATTTGGGCAGTTCAAGGCAAGGACCAGAGAATGAAAGGCCCGGAGAATTCATGACTGAGCATCAGTACGAGGAATCTGCCTCGAAGAGTAAAAACAATATTAATGACTCTGAAGCAATTTTATTTGCAAATCCAAGGTTCCCAAAGAAGAAGAAAAAAGGGAGGGAAAAAATTTAAAGATACCAGCTCCTCAAATTCTATTTCAGATGAAACATTAGTGGCTCAGACATATGGTACCAGTTCAGATTCTCTTGAGAATGCTTTGGCTTATGTGAAACAAACAGGTTTTAATACTAAGGGGAGAGATGACCTGTTGAGAGATCACTTAAATTCGTTGAAAGATGTTTCGGAAGGCTGGAACAATGAGAATGATTTGGTAGAGGATGATGAAGGTTTGGAAGTGGACGATGAAGGTCTGGAAGGAGATCCCCTAGTAAGATCTAATGGGGATAGCTCTATTCCCTGATTCGCAAAATGAGTTTTTCAGCCCTCTCTTGGAATGTGAGAGGGCTCTCCTCCAAACAAAAGAGGAGAATGGTCGCAGATGAAGTGAAGAACGAAGATCATCGATTGGTTTCATTCAAGAATCAAAGATGTATGTAGTTCCAGTCAATTTTGAAAGAGCTTGTGGGCTTGGAGCAAGTTGGGAAACATGTTTTTCTCCTACAGAAGAGCTATCTGGGGGCAATATCACTTGTTGGAATAAATCCAATTTTCATCCAGACAGACACAAGTCTTTGAAGAATGCCTTGATTTGGTGGGGAAAGGTCAATGTCTCAGGTCCTCCCATATGTTTAATAAATGTCTATGCTCATTGCAGTGAGTCTGGGATAACTGATATATGAGGATCTCTGGAGGGCTTCACCCTTGATTTTTCAAGAATAATTATGGTTGCAGGAGATTTCAACTCAATTCTAAGTGCACAGGAGAAACGTGGGATACAAGTAACTGGGACAGAGATAGAAAGATTTGAAAATTTCATTAACTCTTGCTCTCTCATTAATCTTCCCATGTCAGGTGGTAAATTTACTTGGTATGGGCACTCAAACAAAGCCTCTAAACTGGACAGGATCTTGGTAAATGCAGAATTCCTCAATTTTTTGGTTCAGTTACTCAAAGAAATCTTCCCTGATGCTTGTCTGATCATAGACCTCTTCTTCTATCCACTGAGAAGTCTGATTGGGGAGCAAAACCTTTTAAGTTTATCAATGCATGGTTGGAGGATGAAAGGTGTCTTGAGCTTGTACATTCTTCTTGGGAATCTCTGATTTTTGCAGATGCCCCAAGTTATATCTTGTGGCATAAGATGAAAGCTCTAAAGCCTAATTTAAAAGACTGGAACCTATTAGTATATGAATGTATGGAAAAGGAGAGTCATGACTTGAAATGGAAATCGATAGTCTTGACCTATTATCTGAAGCTAGAAGTTTATCTGACTCTGAGAGGGCTCTGAGATCCTTGACTGGAGCTCTTCTTATTCAAAATTCCAAAAGACTAGCTTTCCTTTGGAGCCAAAAGGCTAGAAAAAAGTGGATCAGGGAAGATGATGCTTGCTCTAAATTTTTCCATTTAATTGCTAATTTCAGGGCTTCAAGAAATTATATTTCAGAGTTGCAGTGTAATGGCATCTCAATATCAGAACCTCATCAGTTAAAAAGGGAAGCTGCAAATTATTTTAGTGCTCATTTTCAAAAGTCATCAGTTCCTATGTGGGATATGCATTTCTTGCCCTTCAAGCAATTATCTCATCAACAATCTCAGAGCCTTATAGCTTCTTTTTCTGAGGAGGAAGTTTTGGAAGCCCTTCATAGTTTATGTGGATCCAAAGCCCTTGGCCCTGATGGATTCACTATGACTTTCTTTCAAAAAGGTTGGAACACTATCAGGCAAGATGTAATGAAGTTCCTAGAATGTTTTCACAGCAAGGGAGTTATTGGAAAATGTATTAATTCAACCTTCTTAGCTCTCATCCCTAAGGTTGATGATCCTCTAAGCTTCTCAGATTTTAGGCCAATTAGCTTGACCACTGCTTTATATAAATTACTGGAAATTTTTTTGTCAAGAAGGCTGGAAAGGGTTATAAGTGATATAGTAAGTGGCACTCAATCAAGTTTCATCTGTGGTAGACAAATTCTAGATGGAATCTTAATTGCCTCTGAAATAGTCCACTCAGTTAAAAAAAAATCTAAGCAACAAGTCTCAATTATCAAATTTGACTTTGAAAAGGCTTATGATTCTCTGAGTTGGGATTTTGTGATATCTTGTCTGTTGAAAATGGGTTTTGACCAAACCTATTGCAAATGGATGCTCAACTGCTTTAAAGCTCATATATCAGTTCTTGTGAATGGATCTCCATCTCCTGAATTTGCTATGGGAAGAGGTATTAGACAGGGTTGCCCCCTCTCCCCTCTCTTATTTTCTATTGTTGGAGAAGGCCTTCACTTGATTATGGAGAAATGTATAGCAAATGGAAGCTTTGCAGGGTTCACATTTGGCTCAGAGGGTCTAGAGATCTCTCATCTCCAATTTGCTGATGACACTATAATGTTCATTAAAGGGGAGGCTGCAGAAATATCTAATTTAAAGCTATGTTTGGCTGGTTTCCAACTATGCTCAAGTCTAAAGATCAATTACAACAAATGAAGTTCAGTGGTAATAAATCCCTCTTCTTTAACTGATAGCATGGTTACTGAAATTCTGGGTTGTGCATCTACTACTCTACTTTTCCCATACTTGGGATTCTCTTTGGGAGCTAACCCAAGAAGAATCAAAACATGAGATCCAATTGTGGAAAAATATAAAAGAAAGCTGAATTTATGGCAAGCAAGATATCTAAGCTTGGGTGGGAGAATCACTCTAATAAAGTCTATATTGGTAGCCCTTCCTTTATATTATATTTCATTGATGAAAGCTCCTAAAAGTGTAATTTTAAATCTTGAGAGATGGCAATCTTGTGGAGCAAGGCAGTTGGGAAAAGGGTCATTCATAAGGTCTGTTGCGATAAGGTTTGCTCCCCAAAGAATGAAGGAGGGCTACGATTGAGAAAACTCTCATTGATGAATGACTGTCTATTATCAAAATGGTGGTGGAGGTTCTGCACTGAGGAGGACTCTCTGTGGAAACAGGTGTTATGTGCCAAGTATGGATGGGATAAAAAGGAATGGAACCTGAGCAACTTTGATAGGATTGATAAATGGTCATGGCTTGGTCACATTCAAAATCTCTCCAAGGATCCTAATTTCAATGCTATGTTTGGTTATGATGGTGTGAGTTGGAAGTTGGGATGTGGTAAAAGAATCAGGTTCTGGCAAGATTCATGGTTGGGGGACTCAATTCTCAAATTCAAGTATGAGAGTCTATTTATTCTGGGAGTGCAGAAGGATGGTTTTGTTGAGGATTTTTGGATCAATGACAGATGGTCTATCTCTTATTCAAGACAAAGATCCTTGTGGGAAAAGTCTTTGAAGGACAATTTAATGAATGAACTATCTCACTTCAACCCTCTTCTTTATGCAGTTGATGAACCTGAGTGGATCCATAACAAAAATAGTTTCAATGTTAGTTCAACTTATCAATGTTTGGCAGGAAGTGGATCCTCTAAAGCTTGGGGGTCTATCTTATGGAAATCAGGCTTTTCCGCTAAAATTTCAGCTTTTTATGGCTTGGGTGTCATGGGACTATCCCTACCAAAGCCTTTTTAGAAGAAAGGGGCCTGAGGATCACCATTCTGCGGAGTCTTTCCCCTTTTTGCAATCTGGCCATAGAGGATGCTCCTCACTTGTTCCTGCATTGTAAAAAAGTGTGGCTCCTTTGGTGTAAAATAATTGCTTGGTGGAGGATTAGTTTCTCTATTTCTGCAGATATCCCATCTTTTTTATCCTCCTGGAATTAATTGGCTCCTTATGGATATAAGAAATTCTGGAAAGGGCTAATTGGCATCACCATCTGGGAAACTTGGCTTGCAAGAAACAATTTTTGCTTCAACAACTCTGAGGTAAATTGGGAGGCTTTGCTGTGGAAGATTCAATCTTCGTCATTTAATTCCCTTAAAGCTAAAGAAGGATCTTTCATCAAATTTTCCATTTATGAGGGGATTAGATCTCTTATCATGTGTTGTAGGAAAAGCAAGAAGCTTGTTAAGTTATAATTTCTTTTGGAGGGCCTCTTCTGTATTCAGGTCTTGTTTTTGTATTGTGTCTGCAAAATTTTGCAGCTCCTTTGTTTCCTTCTCTTTGGAAACAAAGGATATATAAAACAAAAAAATTGTTGATAAAAAAAAGTGTATCTCGATGCAATCATGTTTGTGTGAAGATATGGATTAATTGAGGGAAGGTTACTGCACCAACTTAATTGTCTTGTAACGCTAACACAAATATCTTGTAACGGTAGGAGTTTTTTTTTAGTGAAAGGGACAATTTATTCATAAAATAAACAGATTACACATAACAAGGAATATGGTGAGAGTAGCATATATGAAGGCTAACTACAACTAATCCTTCAAAAGGATCTGAGGTATATGCGTGTTCTTGAGTGACCAAGCACTTTGTTTTAACACGTAAAGGACTAAAATCCAATAGGCTGGACCAAGACGCTAGGAAAAATAACCTGAAACTAGTCCAAACAACTAGTACGAACAGAAAAGTAAGACACGTGCAATTGATATAATTATCTAAACAATTGAATACCAAATCCGACTCAACCTGAACCCAACCATCATAGCCTGAAACCTTGCGGGTCCTCCTCCAATTGGGACCTCTGAATTGTTGGGAGATGCGTGTGGTATGGGCAGGGATCACGGGACATGATGGATAGTGATACAGTGATACCTAGAGGATCCAAAACTTACATACCATTATGCGTCGCAGACCGAACACCGTTTGAAGGAAAAATATTTTCAACGTTGGATCATAGGATATTATTTTACAGGACATATGGCATGCTTACCGGATTTGATACAAAACTGACAACGACAAAGAAGGATAGAGATGGTATCGTGAAGCTGAAATACATCACGTGTTCAAAGAAAGGATATCGGAAACAAATAAGTGAGTCCATGAATGGTGAAACGGGAAAGACAAGAAAATGTCTACTCACAAGAACAAATTGTGCAGAGATGATCATTTTGAATTTTTGTATCCACTATTGTTGGGAACGTGGTAAAAAGTTCGTATCAGGGCACAACCATCCAATGTTAGTCAAGAGCTAGAGACATACATTGAAGGGAAAACAACATATGACAAGAAATCATGTTTCATGGCTTGATCACTATGCCAAGGCTGGTATCGGACTAGCAGGTGCTCATCGGCTACTGAGCCAACAATGTAGATGCCCAGAAAATGTTGGTGCTTCTGAATTGGACTTCATTAACTACCAACGTGACTTGAGAGCATATATAGGCAACAATGATGTCCAAGTAATTCTTGATAAGTTTCGTAGTAAGAAGGAGGCCAATAGCGGTTCATATACGATTACTCTGTCGACGACGAACGAAGGCTAACGAATTTGTGTTTGGTGTGATGACATTGATGTGAAGAACTATGAGCTTTATAGGGACTGTGTCAATTTTGATACAACATACTCAAAAAACAAATAAGTTGTTTTTTAATCATTTGTTATTTAATATAACTCAGTTTCTTATATGCAGTATGTGGAACATGTATACGATGTCTTTTTGTCCCTTCACTGGGGTGGATAACTACAAGAACAAAATGACATTTGGATTAGGGATGGTGACACATGAGGACATAGATTCGTTTTCATGGATGTTCAATGCATTTTTGAAGGCGATGGATATGAAGCCACCCAAATATTTGGTCACCGATCAAGATCCGGTCATGAAAACCGCAATTCCAAGAATCATGTGGGACACTACACATAAGTTGTGCATGTGACACATTGTGGATAAGCTCGATACCAAGGTAAGGTTGATATGATTATGTACTATATGAAATATAAATTTCGAGTTGATGTAAATGAGCATACATTCTATATATCTTGTACATACAAATGTAAAAGATAAGTTTCCCAAATACACACATTATTGTGATAGGTTGCAGGTGCTAACGTGAAAGATACACCATTTTATAACAGTCTGTACAAAATCGTTTTTAACGATGATATGCAACCAGATGAGTTCGAAGAAAGGTGGAATGATATCATATATGAGTACGGTCTGCATGAAAACAAATGGTTGACGAGCATATATGCGATGCGGCATAAATGGATACCAACTTATTTAAGGGATTTAGAGATGGGGCATCGGAGACACAAGAGAGTATATGGTAATTTATTCTAAATTTAAGCCTGTTGTAGAGTTCATAGTGATACGAACAGTAGGCACAGACCACCTCGAATGCGATTGCAAACGTGTGCTAACGCATGGTCTAGTGTGTTCGCACATTTTATGTGTATTGCAAAGCACAACGTTGAAGCACATCCCTCACAGCTTGCTTAATAGGCGTTGGTGTAGGGAAACGAAAGTGTCTACAATAGTGGATGTTGTTCCTAAACTACCAGAGAACCCAACTATACCGGATGATGACCTATTGAGTACTTTGAAATCATAGTTCGAGCATATGATTCAAACACCAGATGCAGCGGAGTCCAGTCTGCGAGATTTGCCGGATATTGTTCGGAACTATGAAGTCAAAACAATACATGATGTTGTAGAGGAACAACAGCTGAGTAGGACGAGTTATATTGCTTCAGTAACTGGTATCGCACTGCCAAACTTGGTGATCGTCAAGCCACCAGTTATTACAAACACAAAAGGTAATCGGTTACCGACGAGCGATAGGATTAAATCAAATATGGAAAAGGCAAAATATGCTAGTAGGAAACCCCTTCGGATGTGCAAAACGTGCAAGCAGTTAAAAAATCATGACAGCAGGAATTGTGATTTGAAAAAGAAAAAGTAGGACTCATCTATATTCAAGCTTGTGTTTCTTTGTAAGACTGATGATGATTTGGTTTGAAGTACCTTTTTTGTTTGAAATTACCATTCCTTTTCCTTTTTACAATCAGTTACTCATTATTTATAATTGACCACCCTTTTATTTTCTTTAATCGTGGTGGTCATCAATATATCAGATGCATAAACAATCTAATTATACACATACATACAAACTAAAATGTCCAAACATACAATCACAATTAAATTTTGAAAACATTCAAACTAAAATGTCAGAACATACATTTTTCTATTCTGGTATGGTACTCGTTATTTACAATTGACCACCATTTTGTTTGCGTTAATCGTGGTAGTCATCAATATATCAGATGCATAAACAATCAAATTATACACATAGATACAAACTAAAATGTCAAAACATACAATCACAATTGGATTCTAAAACATTCAAACTAAAAAGTCCAAACATACGTTTTGCTATTCTGGTATGGTACTCATTATTTACAATTAACCACATTTTTTTTGCTTTAATCGGGTATTCATCAATATATCAGATGCATAAACAGTCAAATTATACACATATATACAAACTAAAATGTCCAAACAAACAATCACAATTAATTTGGAAAACATTCAAATTAAAATGTCTAAACATACAATTTGCTATTCTAGTATGGTACTCAGTACTTACAATAGACCATACAAAATGATACCTAATGTTTGTTCATCATCATCCTAATCAAAAAACAAAAACAACTTGATTACTACCTAGTTTTCGCCTTCACCCGAGTCTTCATCATCCCCACTGTAGTCCTCAGGCTCCTCCTCCTCCTCCCCCTTTGAACCTTCCTCCTCCGAGTCTTCCTCTGAGTCAACATGCTGCCTCTTCGGATTCTCTATTTTCTCGCCGAAAAGTGACGACTCCTCCTTTGAGTCGCCTCTCTTCCTCTTGAGAGACTGCGTCTTCTCATTGTCGCCGCCAACAGAAGGAGGGTCGTGGTATTTCTTAGCCTCTTCAGAACGACGCTTGGTTGGGGTTGAAGAATCAAATTTCTCCGTCTCCTTCACCTTTTGAAGTCGCTGAATCGTCCACCTGCTTGGCCTTGGAAGACCCGTCTTTTGCTTTCCCCTTGCCCTTGCGTGGATCCTTCCCCTTGGCCTTGCGAGGAGGAGGCACATCCTCTGGGTCGTCTTGATCATCGTCCGAGAAAGGGAGGATGGGGTTTGAGTCTGCATACCAATCGGATGAAGAATCCGAATGGCCAGAAGAGTTGTTGGAATCTGATTCCGTGGAGTAGATGGTGGTGGAATTAGAGCTTAGGTCGTCGCATGGTATGAGACCACGATCCGGCCTGAATTTACTGTATGGAGGGGCACTGTATATCGAGATCTTTGGCATGATTAAGGGTTTGATGAGTTGAAGTGAAAAGGTTATGGACAATGACTGATGAGGTTTCAGTATAAATAAGAGAAGTGAAAAGGTTCGGAGAAGAATGAGGGAAGTTGAGGAGGTGTGGAGAAAGGAATGGTCTAGTTGATTAAGGAAACAAATAAGTGGTATCAAATCTAGATGCATGTCATGATGAACTACTAGATTTACTATTCCATGGCAAGATATTGGTGGGAAAACGTCGGATTAGTTGTATGAAGCACACAACATTCACATGGGTTATTGGGTTAGTGGATCAAATGAGTTACTAACCAATTGAATGTAACTATATAACTAATATTTGATTTGAATACAATATGGTTTGTTTTAATGAGCTACATGTGTAACTATAATAAAAAAAAATGAATGTAACTCTATTGTACGTTGGAATGTACGGGTAATATGGTTCGGATTTTAGAATATAATATTCATCGAAGTATTAATATAATACTCTATCAATAAGAACAAATTAATCAAAATAATGATATAATACTTTATCAATAAGATCAGATTAACTGAAATATTAATCGAAATTTGGAATGCAAAAGGTATTATCGTATGAGAAAAACCCTAAAAATAAAAAACCGGCATCATAACCCAACAATCAGAATAGCTGAAAATAACCCCCAAAATTTAAAAATTAAATATGAGCCCTAGGAACATACACCCACGACCCTAAATCTGAGCCATGAACCCCTAATACCATCAACGCTTTACAACATTAAAGCATACATAATACTCCCATGTATCATGGACAATGTGATATACAAAATTATACCCGACTTCCTGAAAATACAAATCCCTTAACCTTGAACACTACCCAAAAAAAACTGTTTTTCTTGTGGTTAGCATGGTACCCGATTTGATTGTGTGAATCAAACATATGAAATGTATGTATGGTGATTGATGTCAGGTGGATTATAAGTCTCTTTAAAAACATAATGACTTATTATTATGGCAATCCAAATTGGAAATTAACAAAGTAGGTCCAAACGGTAAAATATAACCAAATTGTCTACAACCAAAAATTAATCAAATTTCAGAATAATCTGATGAAATGCATCATGCCCGTCGACCCTTAAGAGGAAGTAAAGCCTTGAATTTCAGGGTGAACTTGAATGACCTCTTCTGTTTTCTAAAGTAACTGCGAACAGTCAATTTAATTGTGTCCTCCCACAACGTATTCCTTTCGAAAGTTATCAACTTATACATGAACCTTTTTCGTAACTGCAGTAGCTAACCAAGCTTCATTGTAACGCATATACATATAAGACTATGTAAATATGGAACCTATATTTTATAAATATATAAACGTTCAACTGAATGTACTTACATTATCCCGTTTAAGCTTCCCTTCCCATTAACCATACCCGAGATATGACTCCATGTGCCACGGGGTGAACACACCACAATAAACAAAATTCTTGGATGACTCTCATGGCACATGAACACGTTTGATCGGTGTTGCTTCGATCCTATCGGCCAATCTGGTGTGATGTATTGTGTCCTCCTCCCGCATGATATAGACAATATTGTCATGATGTGACAATCAAAAAAACATCAACAAATAATAAAATACATGCCCAACGCGTATACTTAGGTGAATATCGTACCATAGAACTATGTATTATACCAAAGCTTAGATCATCATCCGTCGATGTCTGAAAATTATCAAAAACCTCAATCACAACCCTTGTTAGATCGATACACATCAATGTGAAGTGTTTGTTCTGGAGTATAACCATGAATACCTACAACAAAATGAACAAGTAAATTATCATAATTCATTGATGATGAGAGACATTTGATCTAATATGGACAGAAAATTTACTCACTAAATCCAACGGCTTCCAGTCTACTTAGAATTGTTCGATTTCTACGCTGAATTGTGAGTCAAAATTACCGTTGTTACCAAATTGATCATACCAGACCTAACACAAGAATATGTTAGGTTACTACATGAATAAAAATAGCACTAGTGTACATGATAAAAGAAACAATATTCACGTACGCTTGCTTGTGAGGACATAAAGAAACGAGCTGGGGGCATGTTGCTCCTGATCTCCTCGAGATGGTTTAAGTAGTTACACCAAGAATCCACAACTTGCGCATCCAATTCGAAATTCGGCAATAATTTCTTAATTCCTTCCCTATTAATACAAAACGATGTACATTCATACAACAATTTCCCTGAATGAAAACAAACAAGATTAAAATGAGAGTAAAATATACAACAATTGTATCCGGCAATTACGTTGTCGGTCTGTCATAAATGGATTGTATAACCAAATAGAATAATTATACTTACACGTCAATTCCCTCACTTAGGCGAACCCACTCATCTATCTAATGCTCATCATTCTTGAAAGCCTGGTCGAACTTTGTTTTCCTGTCAATATAAGGTGGCCGAAATCTGTAGGACGGAACAGGGACTCGCTGAAGTTGCTGTGGAGCACAAGGAGTGGCATTATTAATGACATTACATCCAGTAGGGCGTGTATTGTCTCCTACTTTCATATCCCAATTAACCGTACGCTCCGCAGTCCGATTAATATTGACGTTTGTTTCTTCATTTTGTTGTCGCGCAACTGTCTCCATGGGGAATGAGTTGTTCCCAATGTCCAAAACAAACGAAAACAAATCATCACTTCCTTCAAACGAAAATGTCCTAGCAACCTGATCACGGTCCATGTTTGTTCCATAGTTGATGTCTTCGTCATGTTGAATCTGATGTGTAGGTGTTTTTTTGGCTCGTGATAGTATACTGAAAGATGGAGGAAAACTGGCCAATGCATGCTCTTCGGATTTCTCCAAACTGATTATGGTATCCATCACGCCAGGTATATTGAACCATGGGTCTTGTGTGGGCATAACATCTTCTGTTTTTGTGACATGAACATCCGATGTTTTTCTCTGGGTGACCCTGTCAACCAATTCGCCAATACGCTTGAAAAATTCAAAATCATAGTCTCCAACTTTCAGTGCTACCGTGCCGATCGCCTGTGTGTTGAGCAGAGGTGGGAGATAGGAGTTTACTTCGTCCGGAGCTTGTTAGAGAGACGACCGAGAAGGTCGCG
>JAYMSV010000228.1:0-19464 GCA_036897745.1 Erodium moschatum
GCTGTTTCTTGTGTTTATAATTGGGGTTCCGATGGTTATTTTTTTTTTTTTTTTTTTTTTTTTTTCTATCTGCTGATCGTTTGTGCTTTTGGTTTGATTATGTGTTTCAGAGCTGTTTTGATGAGTTAATTGTCAAATATTTTTCTGGGTTGTTCTCATTTTGGGTTTTTAATTGAATGGGTAACAATTACTCATTTTGTAGTGCAAATGAATTAAAAATTGAATGGAAGTTCTCGCGAATAGAAGCAAAACCATACCTTTGTTGAGTATTATGTCGGACCCTGTTCACATGTCTGACATTTATAGTTCAGGTGACCGTGGTTCATTTTCTACATGCTCCAATATTGTTTTGATAGACTTTGGTCGATATAACAATTATCAGATGAAATGTTCCTTACATTCTTACTGGTTTCAGGGTCTGCAATTTTTTTAATTTGTTTTTTGTTGTTGATGTATTTAAACCTTCACCAATATTCCAAGTACCTCTTTAGTTATGGACTGCTTGGTTATTTTGTTTCTGACAACTGCAACAAAGGCCCAATAGTTGGTTCCCTTTCTATATCTCTTGGAACAGAATATTCACTTGAAAATAAGGAAGGGATTTGCATAATGATGCATAGGGATAGGATTGGGTGAACCAAGGAAAAATCTAGTAAATGTAGCTTTCAACCCACAAAGTTTACAGAAAGCAGAGGCCAAATTGAGCTGACCATAAGTGTAAGGGATAGTTGTGGGTATATTGCTCTTCACAATGTTCACATTTTCATTTTTATGAATTAGTTTAGTAGGCATATACTTTATACACTAGTGTGTTCGAACTTCTTGGTCATGGATTATGCGACTACTTTTGCTTGTGGGTTGAAATACTTTAGATGTTAACGACGGAAGTGATTCTTATTTGATTTTATTTTGTTAGTTTTTCCCCTTTTGTTTTATTTTCTTGTTCACATTTTCATTTTGCAGCTAGAGCCAATCCCAAGTGGAAATCTGCCTCCTGGCTTTGATCCAAGCACTTGCCGCAGTGTGTGAGTCCTTTTGGTTTGATTACTTTTATTTTACGTTTTTGTTTTAACCATGAAAAAAATGGTAACCTATCTTAATTGATTTTCTTTGTAAGAATGATAGTTTACTTTGGGTATCACCCTTTTTAATTTCTTTTCCGATTACCTTTTGAATCCTATTACTCCATTCCAGTTCATTTCTTCCTTTTATAGTAAACATCCAAAATGTGTTATAACCTGATGATTGTTTGCTTTTGTGAATAATGAGGAAGATTACTTATGGTCTTAATTATTTTCTTTGTTTTCTTTTTAATACTTCTAGATTTTTTTACTTGTGAGAAAACGCAGGTATGTGGGAAATATTCACTCACAAGTGACAGAACCGCTTCTTCAAGAGGTGTTTGCAAGTACTGGTCCTGTTGAAAGTTGCAAACTCATTAGAAAGGAGCAGGTGAGTTTTCTATTGTCTCTATAGGGCCTACTTTCTTGGAACCTGAGTTTCCTGTATATTTGTTGTGGCAAGATTTAACTGGATTGAAAGTATTTATCTTTAGAGATTGTGATGTCAATGTTTTTTCATTATTTAGTCCTCATATGGATTCATTCACTATTTTGACCGAAGATCAGCTGGACTTGCTATTTTGTCTCTCAATGGAAGACATCTGTAAGTAAAACATTAAAACTCTTGCTAATACTGTGGTCTTGGCTTCAAGTTTTGTCTCATGTTTGTCATCTGCTTCAGGTTTGCGCAACCTATTAAAGTAAATTGGGCATATGCTAGTGGTCAGAGGGAAGACACATCAGGTTGGCTCATTTATTGAGTTTGGTATTTAAACTTGAAGGTCTTTGTTTACTGATATTTACATATATTAGTAATAGTAATTGATATCCTTATTTTGATGCAGGTCATTTTAACATTTTCGTTGGTGATCTTAGTCCTGAGGTTACTGATGCAACATTGTTTGCCTGCTTTTCGGTTTACCCAAGTTGTTCGTAAGCTTTTGCTCCCCTTATCATTTCACATTTTAAGTTGTCAAGTAAACAACAAATAAAGTGAATGCCGAACCTCAATTTATATTATAACCTCTGATTATTCCAGTGATGCAAGGGTTATGTGGGATCAGAAGACAGGCCGTTCAAGAGGGTTTGGGTTTGTTTCCTTCCGTAGCCAACAGGTTCTAATTTCATAAAGGCATTTGCTTATTGTTGCTTTCCTCTTTCTGTTCTGAACTTCTTTTTGCTTAATTTTAACATTGTGGTGTTCTGGTCAGGATGCACAAAGTGCAATAAATGATTTAACTGGTAAGGTTTTTGATTACTGTCTAGAAAACGTTGTTGGGAGGAAACTTGTTTCAATCAGATTATACAATATCTCTGTTTTTTCTTCTCCATTCTATTGCACATTTTACATATATAATATTGTTTAATTTACATTTCCATTTGGGAAAAAGTTGCTGGAGTATGTCTATTCTTTTGTTCTTACCCTCACCTCAACTCAATTGACTTGATTTTTAGGCAAGTGGCTTGGGAGTAGACAGATCCGTTGTAACTGGGCAATGAAAGGTGCAACTTCCAATGATGAAAAGCAGAGTTCAGATTCCAAAAGTGTTGTTGAACTTACAAATGGCTCATCAGGTGAATCATTAATTTACTGAACCTGAAGTTATGTGTGCTTGTTGCCTACTGTCCTTATACTTGTTCATTTCCATGTTCGAAGATCTTCTCTTTAAAACAGGCCTGAATCAACAAACCATTGATTGCAGCACCTAAACTTTGAGCATTTATGTAGGAAGCTATCAATATTTTGTTCTCATTTATTTTGTTTGCAAAGTTGGGTGTGAGACTATAAAGAGTGGAAGATCAGCATTACTATATACATGTCAGTTTTTGTACTCCCATTCTCTTTTATTAACTAGCCTTTGGTTGGTTAAATTACTCAAGTAAACTATTTCAAGCCACTTCGTAAAATAGTTGAAAGTGTATCGTTCCATTAATTATGAGTCCTATGCCACTGAAAAGATATTTATGTATATGCCATTTGGATTGTGCAGAAGATGGGAAAGAGACGACAAACAATGATGCCCCTGAGAACAACCCTCAGTATACCACTGTTTACGTGGGTAATCTTGCACCAGAGGTATGGAATCATCCTTCTGCAAGTCATTCATTTCTTAGTTCTTGCGCACATGAACTATATATGGTGTGCAGTATATGTGAAGGTATTCAAACCAAAGTATAATATCATTGTGTATATGTTTACTAGCTGCTGGTGAATTGTTAAGTCCGCTCCTGTGATTCTCAGTATGTATCTGTAAAAGGCTGATTATCTGGTATATACTTGAATCTTAACGTTGCCAAAACTTTTGCTGATCTGGTTTACAGGTTACCCAGCTAGAACTTCATCGCCACTTCCATAATCTTGGTGTTGGGGTGATTGAAGAGGTACGGATTCAACGAGATAAAGGATTCGGTTTTGTGAGATACAACACTCATGCTGAGGCAGCTCTGGCAATTCAGATAGGAAACACCCAATCTGTCCTCTTTGGCAAGCAAATTAAGGTGTGTTTTTTCTGCTTATTAGTTAATCTTTGCCATACAAATATGTATGGAGGATAGGATTTATCTGTCTCTGTGCTTGCCTCATTTGATTGGTCGTGTTTGTAGTGCTTGTGGGGTAGCAAACCCACTCCAGGGGGGACTAGCTCAAAGCCACTGCCCCCTCCTGCAGCTGCTGCTCCTTTACATGGTGTCACTGCTAATGAAGTATTGGCCTATGAGCGTCAACTAGCAATAAGCAAGATGGGCGGCTTTCATCCGCTTATGAACCCTCAGGCCCTTAAGCAAGCAGCCATGGGTACCGGAGTAAGTCAGGCTATATACGATGGAGGGTTCCAGAATGCTCAGCAGCTCATGTACTACCAGTGATGTTTATGTAAGACTTGTGTGATAGTTATTTTCCTGCATTTGCTTAAGCCTCTAGGAGCCTTTTACCATATTACCCTTTCTCATGAGCTTGTTACCCATCACTGCCTATATTTGTATGGATATACTATGTATATGTACTTTCTTATGCTATATCTATTTCTAGTGGAAATGTGCATGCCACGCACGTGGGAGTTCTTTTGTTAATCAGTAGAGCAAATCTACAAGGCTACAGTCACAGTTGAGACAAAACCATATATGGTAGGGATTATAAATGTCTGAGGTTGATTTTGTTTCCGACGATTTGTTAATCAGTAGAGCAAATCTACAAGGCTACAGTCACAGTTAAATCATATATAATTTGTTTCCACACAAATTTGTATTATATCGCTGATTTTCTTGACTAATGTTCATTTTGGGAGAAATCTACACATACCTGTTTATGAACATGATTGGGGGAAATTGTAACTTCACTTAAATAGCCGTGTTTTCCACGTAACTGTAAAATTCATTTGGTTGGTGCCTTAACTATCTATTTTTTACACTTTACTTGATGTCATTAACTTTTGTCAATAACAATCAAATTTTTGAAACCCTATCACTAGTCTTTAAAAATATTAAAAAAACCATCAGTAACCTTCAAATTTTCAAAATGTGCTATTGTATGCATTAGTAGTCCACTTTATTAGATTGATGCAAGCGTCCCGCGCTGAAGTAGTGTTTTGCCCCTAGACATTCAGTCAACTATTACGTCTCAACGCATTTCAAGGAGAACCAACTAGCTCTGGGTTTAAGTGACATTTCACCCCTAACCACAACTCATCCGTTGATTCGGTTCAGACCTCTGCTTAGTTTCATCCAGGCTCCATCCCGGTCATGGATAGATTACCCAGGCTCGGGTTGATAAGTAGTGAGAGTTGCCCCCCGAGGTTTCCTTTTCACTCGGGCTCTGGTGGGCCCCCTCAACAAAGCCACTGCCTACGAGCTTCTTCAACATGCACGCGGTCAGAGCCCTCATCTCCTCCCACTACTTGGGAGTTTACTGTTTCATGTTCTATTTAACTCCCCGCCAGGGGTTTGCACCATCAAACACTAGAAATACGGTATATATATTATAGCATATCATCCCGTACCTTCCATTCTTGAAAGAAATCCTATAAACGTTAGTCATGTTGAAGTGCATAATCATTTTCATTGCAGCGAGGGGCCGAATCCCACTATTGTCGAAGGGCAAAACAGCTTTTCATCAATCTTCTCGTCCCGAGGATTATTGACTAAGGTGACATCATGTCAGTTCCAGAGACCACATATGATGCTTGCAACAACAAACACCGCCTTCTCAGCAACAGATATGCACATGAAAATGATGATTGGCCATGTATGTGACATCAGATATGCAATGGAACTGGTAAGCCATCTTTTTCTTCCAGTCTAGGGTGTACATTTGAGCTATGACTAATGATTACCCAAACATCAATCTGGAGACTAAGGACTGGTAAATTTCTCTCATATCTTTCCTCAACAAGTCACTGATTGTATTGGAAAAATCCGAATATCGGTAACGAGTAAATCAACATATTCTAGTTGTTGCCTGTTGGGATCATATTGCATAACATTCTGATATGAATTTGCTTCTGGGGTCGAAGAAGGAAAGGCTGATTGGCATCTCCAACTCATTCGGGTATCCTATTCAAGCATTACGAGTACATCAACATGATTCCATCTTCTTCTAGCAGGTCTTTTCAACTTCTGATATACATGACACAAAGCTAGACGGATAAAAATGAGAGGGAAAATAATATTCCTCAACTCTACCAAAATCACAATGACATTGCACCAATTGGTGACTTTTAGTTCAATACAATATACAACATATTTCAACACAGCTATCGGAAGCTACTAACTTGAAAGGAAGGTCTCGTGATGTGAAATTCCCATCGTAGAACAAAAATATAATGCTTGAACCCTCCAGCATTTGTGATTTACTATATATCATCCTTTACACCCTCCTAACCGTTCAATATGATTCCATGCTCTTGCTCTAATAGAGTTTGCTTTGGTGGTAACTACCTGGGCTTTGAGTCACTTCCCTTGCTTCGGAATGATGAGAGCGAGAAGAACGACCTTGGAGCTGTACAATTTAACATTCAGTTTAGAAAGAAAAAAAAACAATGTCAGGCACATGTTATCAAAGTTTCTCTAATAAGTTCATAGAGGCATGGAGAAAGAATAAGGAGCCAGAGATGACACAATTAATGCAAGTGAGCGTAGCAATTATAAGGTCTGGACTCTCTCCATAGCTTCAAATATGGTAAATGCATCAAGTTTTGGGCTCAATGTTCTAGTAGATGCATTCAAACATTAATGCTCCAAGTTATGATGGGCATGCCTCGTTCTGATTGATTGTGATACGTTAGAAAAGGACTGCCAAAAACAGCCATATCAACCCGTTTATTGCTAGATTATCATGGAACTGAGCTAAATAGAAGGCCAGCAGTTTAATTCATTGAACATATGGTTTCATTGAACATTCTTTGCACCACTGCACTCTAAAAGTAAAAACTATTTTGCAGAGATAAAGATTTGAAATGCCAATGTTGTATCATACCAAACTTCAGCTCTAAGCGAAGTATGTTACGCTATTTAAAAGAACGATGTGATATCCCAAACCATTCAATGATTGTTACTTTAAATTTCGAATTAGTGATTTATCTGAACAAGATGATCCCCCAGCAATGCAAACAAATATGTTGGATCAGGCCAGAATCATCACACTTCTACCTCATCATGCCATTTTGTACAAGTTACAGCAACAATGACTAATATCCTTTTTGCAAATACCTTCTACAAGCAAGACTATTTGAGGCAAGGTAATTCTTGAGATCACTGACAATAAAAGGTGAGGAAATAGTTAAGTGTCAATGTGCAATAACCTTTTAATGAGCTTCCAGAGATATGATCCTCCCTCAATCTGAAATTTGCAGGGGGTGCTGGGATAGAGCTGTGCAAATCTTGAACTGCAAGTGAAGGGATGAAACATGTCAGCAGGAGAACTTAGGTCTCTATAAAATTAAATCATGAATAAAAACAGAAGAAAGAAATGTCAAAAATGAAAAGCGGTTGATAACGCTTCAAACCCAGAACAAGCTTACTTCTAATAAATTATAAAAGGAAAAAAATAAAAATTTGAACCAACAGGACTAAAAGTTTGAAAAAAAAACAACTTTAAGTATTAATTGCATCAGGACTACAAGTTAGTTAATTACTGAGATCTATTGTTGGTCAAAACCTTCCCAAATCACAATCTCATACTTTCATCTATTAAACTGAAGTGAATACTGATACTTCAGCCTACTTCCACCTAATAAATGACATTGTAACCAAATTACTGTCAAGTAGATTTCACAACAATCACAGTCTCATTCTCAGATTTAGTAAAACATTCCAACCATAGATTTTTGAAAGTCATTGGAGTAGAAAATGCTTTTTCCTTATGTTGAATGCTTAAGGTAAAAGGTCATGAATCTTGAAGCACTACGTTAAATAGTAAGCAAATTTTCAACTAACCACTTCGAGGTTTAATTGCGAGCCAGATTTTCTTAGAACAATTACTAAATTAGTGACTGGTAAGGAAAACATATTCTTACCCTGTTCATTGAATAGCTCACTGTCATTAAAGCCATCATCAGATGGATGGCCTTGTGAAAATCCCATTCTTGACTTCCTCAAATCATCAGACAAACGATTAGCAGGATCACGTCCATCTTCTGTATCATCGTCTCCTTCAGATGTTGTAGCAGAGATCCAGTCAACCAGACTATCAGTTCCACTCTTTTTCCTTCCAAATTTCAATAGACGTTTAAACCCTTTTGTCATATCCTTGCGGGACTGGTTATGGGATGCATTAGAAACAAGAATGGGTTTCTGAGCACTTCCCCACTTCTTCCTCATTCTAGCTACATCAGCATCTGTTTGGGCAAGAGAATGAGAATTCCAAGATGCAGGGCTGCCCATTGGAGAGTCAACAGAAGCATCAATATCAGATGTCTCACGCTGGTAAGAAAAAGGATGATGCATTCGTGAATTCCAAGATATAGGGCTTTCCCCAGGAGAATCCTGCAAAGATCCCATATGGTGGAATGTTGAAGGAACTGGAGTGGGCAATTCAGGGACAGAAGCAGGGTCAACTTGAGAAAGGGATCTTACAGAGTCACCATTTTCAGACCCAGAATTACCCGACTTGTCTGATTCCTGACTAGGCTTCCCATTATCCATATCATCATAATCCTCTGCTGCAGCATTTTCAAGATCTTCCTCTTCCTCCTCTGTGACAATACCACCAGAATTCTCAGCATCAAATGGTAATTCATCAAATTCTTCTTCTCTCATTTCGGATGCCATCGAAGCTTTCAGCTTTGCAATACTAGCTCCAGCACCACCCGTTCCTTTCCTGAGAAAAGGCTTCGAATTAACATGCCTCGAAAATGTGTCGTACGGGACTGGCTCAGTCTGCTCCTTGAGTTGCCCTACAGCTATGTCATCAGAGATCATAGGGGATCCATCCTTAAACTCAAGAGGACTTGCCAAGCCTTTTCTGACTGACTGATGTCGCCTTGTCTTCTCTTCCTTGGCAAGGGGTATATCTTCAGTAGCACTCTTGCTGCGACTGTAATTTCTCACCTGAGAGCGGGTTGTCATTTTTCCGACTCCAGAAAAAGGCTTTGTATTCTCTTTCCTGATATCAGAGAAGTTCGGAACAGATTGTGCAAGAGGATTCTCTACTTGCATCTTTCGTCTGCCAGATCCGGAGTTGGAAGGTTTGACATTTGACCTTGGAATTGGAGCTGTTGTACGAGGAGTCGATGAAGACATATTTCTAGGCGGGAAACTCTTCTTAGACATAGAGCTTCTAGAACCACCATCACTGAAAAACGTTTCATTGAATCTATCTTGCCCATATGATTTCTGATCCAAAAATTCTGATAGATCGTCATCTTCTTCACTTCGCATGGAATCTATCAGCTGCAGTTGAAGGTAACACCTTTGAAGGTTAGTGCAAATGGGAAATCAGAAACCAACATATTGGTCTAAAATAACACAAATTTCACATCACATTATAGTCTGTGAAGTATCAAATTATCTCTCCATTGTAAAAGAAAAGCACATAAACCAGAATAATTTATACCTGCTCCCTTTTCCAACTCGAGCGAGCATTGAATGATCCGAGTTTCTCAGCACGTCGACGGGCACTAGATACCGAATTATCTCCGTCTGATAACTTGGCCTTCAACTCAGCTTTACTCTGCTCAAGATTATCCCGCATGGCCTTCATCTTTGCTTCCTTTTCTACCCTATTAGAACCCCATTCCTCTTTCAGTTTTGCATTTCTTTTCTGCATGTATCTCTCATAAAATTTCCCTCTGGAATCAAATGCAAAACCAGGGCCAGCGGAATTTGACCTCGCAATGCCACCATAGTCCTGGTTATCTACCATCTTCATTGGTGGGGTTTTGTAGTTTATATTACTTGAACTCCCTGACGGTTCTACCACTGTGTTTCTGTCCAGCATATGTACAGGAGACATTTCAGGTGCTGCTGGGTTTCTGTACTCTGAACTGATTGGCTGTTGTTCCAGGTGTGTGTCAGCCGGCTTCCCTCTTCTTGCAGAACCGGACTGATCTCCAGGAACCCTGAGTTTGTGCTCTGCAAAAAGCTTTTCAAGTTCATTTGCCTTCATTTTCAGCTCATCATTCGCCTCTTGATTTCCCTTAGATTGTCGAACTCTTTGAGCTTGCTCAATAGGTGTACCAAAGATATCTTCATTTTCTAAAACCTTCGTTCCAGGAACACCTGGTTTGCTACTTCGTGAGAGAGAACTGCTATCTTCCCTTCGACCCTGATACTTCTTCACCTGTTCAAGACCACCAGGACTTGGTTTCTGGAGCTTCATTCTCTGAACTCCAGGATCTTCTGCTATGGCTGATTGCTTCTCAGATGACCCCGAGTCTTTGTTCCTAGCCTCCTCTCCAACAACTGTCAAAGATTTCCACTGCGGCTGAGGCAATGGTTTGCTGTCGCCATTGTTATCTTTGTCCTGAAATTTTAGTCCAAACCCACCATCCAACTGTCCTGAAAGAGAGCGGAAATGGGTCTGAGGATGCTTAACATGCCTACTTAGCCTCTGATGTCTTTGTTGGGTATCCTCAACATCCCCTGTGGAGGCCCCGGAACTCCCAATCTTGGTTTGAGAAGAATCCTGATTCTTTACACCAACATCAATGGGATCCGAAAATCCTTTCAACTCTGTCACAGGAGGAGATTGATCTTTGATTCCACCGAACCTGTTTACATCACCAGAAGAAATCTTCAGCTTCTCCGAAGAAGCCACCTCAACCTGCTCTACTGCCCCTTGTTGTTCCTCCCCATTTGCAGGCCCTTTCGATTCTTTCAGAAATTGATTCTGAGCATGGGATTCGGCTTCATGTTTGAAGCCATCCGGATGGTTCGGCCCCTTTTGTTCAGACGAACCAGGAAATATATTACTTGTGGGCAGAGAAACAGAGGAAGAAGAAGATGGCGTGCACAAGGGACTCTCTCCGGTATCCTTCTTTTCGGCGCCGCTGACATCAATGCTCATGTCACTCGCCCCGCTCCATCGTCTCAAGAAAACGGCCGGGCCGGGACCGGAAGACACGTCGGAGGAGAGCCTCCGGAGCTCGGCTGGTTTCGCAACCACCGGTTTGCCTCCGGAATTCTCCTTCTGCTTGCTCTCGAAGAGGTTGATCCGGTCCTGAACGCTGAGTCGCCTCCCGGGCTGAGCCTTCTGAATCGTCGACGACTCGGTCGGAGGTTGAGAATCCCCTTGCTTCTCTTTCTCTTTCTCTGCGTCGCTCTCGCTCGCGCTCGCGCTATGTTGGGCGTTGAGGGACCTTGTTTGTTGTCGTTGCTCTTGCGCTTGGGCCTGGGCCTGGGCCACGTCTGATTCTGGGCCGATGGGGTCGTCGATCGACATGTCGGACCCTGTGGAAGATCTGACGGCTGTGTCGTCCACACCTGGCTTCCACGTGATGAGATCTGGCCTTCTCTGCCACACTGCCAGGGACTTGCTACAGGCTTCACTGCACCCATTATTTAATCATTTTTTATTAACACATGAAAATATAAAAAAACAGAGATAAGGACAGATATACTCTATACTTTTTTTATATTATTTATTTAGTTTTATCATAGGATCCTATTATATGTGTGACGCATGGGCCCCACCGCCATATGGCCTTGTTTGTAGGAATTCAAAAATTGGCCCGTACATTGAACCGTAGCGATTGTGACAAATGGCAGTAGATGAAGACAAACGCTACCTGATAACTCTCTGGCTGCATATAGTTATATAGTCCCCCTACTATTCAAATTATTCTGATTTAGCCCCGCATTCCATTTTGTTTCGATTTGGTCCCACTGATTGATTATTGAAACTGGTTTGTCTGTCAGTAAAGGGGGGTTTGGTGCTTACTTTAGACGAGCAGCACCAAAGTGATTGGCGAAGCGTTGGAGTCCCGAGACGCTTTGAGGGTTGAAACCTGCAGCAGATGCACGAGCACAAGCTGTGGTCAAATCCTGCTTCAATGCAACAAGCCGAACATCTATGGCCCTCAGAAGCTCCTTCCTGGAAACATGTCAATGTTAGAATCACAAAGCAGCTTCCGTACTTGACTGCTCTACATAATTATAACATGGAGGAACTCCAGAAAACTTCACAGACGCTACTAATGAACCGGGTGTTACATCTTTCAGACTCCAATCAAAGTCCAAATGAAACTTATATACTCAGTCCATCCCAAAATGAGCGTCTATTTTCCTTGTTTGGAAGTCAATTATGCGTGAATTCTAATATTGTCCTTGATAGCACCACTTGGTGGGTTATCACGTGAGGAAATATAGGGAAATCAAGGCATAACTTCATAAATGAATTAGCAAACAGGCGCTCATTGTCGAACAGAGGGAGTATTCTAGTAAAATTATCATGAAAGCAATAAAGAATTTTACTTTGTTGCATCAGCTGCTGCAGTGCTACCCATTCCATCCCCGCCTGCAGCAAATCATCCGAAAACAAGGTCAGCACACCAGCACCAATACTTCCTTTACAATCTAGTTTTGGCTGAATAATGAAACTTGGATGATATAGCTGATGGAGGCATTCAGAAGGGATATGATTTATGGCATTAGTCCCAGTATTGATAAACTGATGTAATAAGAGCACTGGAAGCAGTTCCTTGAAAGCCAACACTACACATACTTAACCTATAACAACTCATCATTTTTTCCTCTTTAAAGTTCATTGTAGTAACACACTTAATGATATTGGACACATAATGGTGGAAGCCTCTTGCATAAGGCTCACCGCCCTTATTCAATGTTATTGTATTGAACCAGAATAGTTTATTGTTGGGTTTAGATAGTTTCTTTCTCCAGTCATAGCAATGAACAGAGAGATCAACTCTTTACCCCTAAAGTCCCAATAATAATTATTGCTAGTAATAGTATGGCACCACCCCACAAGCTTCTTCACATTCAGACCTTTTTTCTGATAATTACTCGATTTGTTTACCAATTTGTTCATTTCAAGTTTTCACCAAGTGAGGCTTAAACCCATATTGCCTGTTAACTATGATATTATCAAAAATTGCAAACAAGCATGTACATTTATTGACGTAAGTACTTGTTATGTTTGTAGAATCCACCGGCATAGACAAAACATATGCACCCAGTAACTTTTGTAGTTGACAGTTGCATACTAATATAGGTACCACACTTCTAGCAATTATAACTGAAACCTAGATTGTAGCTTAAACTAACCAGTAACCTTACACCTTTAGCCTTTGTACTCCACCTACCTCCATAATTCATTGGTTGCTTTGGTGTCATTATTGCACAACTCAGTCAAATTAATTCATATGATATATGTACCTTTCATCTAGAGCTCCCTTCAGACATTTCAAAAGTTCTAATCAAGGTTCTAAAACCCGGGATCAATCAAAACTCAACGAGGCGATGAATAAAGAGTTTTTGACTTATCGGGGAGAAATCGACAAAAGTCGTTTTATATTAAAGATCTATATATATAGGGGCACACTTGTGTAAAACTCCCTCTTATAATACAAACTAAAAACTTATCCGGGCCTTTGAATCAGTGGATCAAACGGCCCATAATTTGTAGGGGCTTTGATTATAAAATAAATTCAATGTTCTGCATATTTACCATTCATGCCATGAATGATTATTTTTTAATCCGAGTCTTTCATCTTGACGGTCAAAAGCAAGCATTGGTTCCTAGTTTGTATTTTAAGAGGTGGTTTTTACATGAAACCTATTATATTTAGGGACAAACTCAGGTAAGAACCATTCTTATGGTACAAACTAAGAACTCATTTAGACTTTTGAAGCAGTGGATCCAATAGCCCATGATTTTGAAGGGTTTTGATTATAAAATATATTCAAAGTTCAGCATATTCACAATTCATGTCATTAATAATTTTTTAAAAATCTAAGCCTTCCATCTGGACGATCCAACGGTTGAGATGGTTCTTAGTTTGTACCACAAGGAGTGGTTTTTACCCGAAACCTATTATATATATATGGGCATTATCTACTGAAAACCCATAATTAATGTAAACTACGAAACAAGATCAAACAACAATAAGCATAAATAACAAGTTTTAACAAAAAAACACAGGTGACCAAGTTTTGGCCAAGTTGACCGAGTTTTGGGCCGGTTTCCACTTATCGAAGTCAGCAGTTAAGTTCCACCGAGTTCTCCCTGAGTTTTGCCGAGTTTTAGAAGTTAGAACATTGGTTCTAATCAATTAGACAAGTTTAAACGAGTATCATAACCATCCACAACTTCGAGAAAAACACCATCCTAACTTTAGGTAATCTGCAAAGCTAACTTTGCTGGTCTTGAACAGAAATGCATAATAAGCTGCAACATGATAAACCCATATGCAGCCCCGACTCTCTTGACACTAAGAGTAAGAGCTAGGGGACAGGTGACCCAGGCCCCAAAACCAGATATCACTATAATCACCTCAATTTATGAAGCCTTCTCATACTAGAAGTATTTGAGCTTTAAGATTTGGCTTTGAAAAGGCTGATTCACATTTCACAGTATATTTAATATTCCCCCAAGTCTTTCTGTTTTTTCTGGGCATCATTAAGAAAAACAGCTGTTTCTGCTACCTAAAGAGATGGGCATATCTCAAACTTCTTATATTATATATTTATCCATGTTTATGAAATAAATTGCAAATTCCCTTGATGTATGATACCATTATTTTGATTGAAAATACTTCTGACCAAAAATATAAAAAGAAGTATATTATTCACAGCATTCCAGGTTAAGCCATATATCTAAATTGTTAAGGGTCCAGATAATATCACTCTCAAATACAGCTCAGTTTTCTCTTTCTTAGAAGAGAACTCTAGAAGAACAAACTTGTGCATTTAGGTTGCATAATAATAGGCTGATAGTTTTTTATATACTGTGTCAATGTTTGTCTCGTAATTATATGTATATATTTCATAATTCAACTTCTTTGTTTGAGCAGTTTTAACCAGAATGAAATTCCAAGAAAGGAACTTTTTTAGTTTGACAATAGAGGACAATTATTAAAAGGTAAACAGTAAGAAATGTACCTGATGCATTAGAAAGCTGGTCGCCAGCACTCTGAATCAAAATAAAAATAGAAAACAGTAATTAATGGTGTTTCCAAATATTTATTTCAAATGTGCTCTTAGAAAGGAAATGCAGTTAGCACCTGTGAATAGATTTTACGCGCTGCTTCCAACTGAGACATCTCTATGTCAAATGTATTGACCAGCTCTAAAACCTCTGGCGTACTAACAAAGCGCACGAACCTACAAACAAGAAGTGCCAACAAAATTAGAACCTGGAACACCCAATTATACCTAAAAGGGTTTCTACAGGCACTTGGTATAACCTCTCGAGTGTTCCTTTAGTGAACCAAACTTGAGCATTGTTAGACTTGTCAGCTTCAAGCTTGATTGACTGAACTGCCAATGCAACCTGCTCTTCAGCAACTTTTAAATGTGTCGCAAATGGTTTCAGTAGCCCTGAAGCAAGCTTCTCTGTAGTTCCATCACTAGTAACAAGCAATTCACATCTGCCCACAAAAATGGAAAAAATATACATCTTCATCAAAATATGGAAACAACCAACTTAAGACTTTTTATCTATCAAACAAAATATCCTCACCTCGACCGTCTTGGAGATAAATTGAATACGGCATAATCAAGAGGCGTCTCGGATTTCATTTCCTCTAAGCTGCAATTATGCAATCCCTACACAGACCTCATACAGTAGACCTCAGATCTTCACAATCCTAATCAGCCAAGTTCCCAAACAAGAAAAAAACTCAAACTCAGACATTTCCCCAGCACAATGCAGAGCAAAATGGAACTTCCAGAGTAGAAATGAATGGACAAATAATCTTATTGAATTATTTGGGAAACAAGGAACAAAAGTAATTGAACAGAAGATGAGATCAATGAAGAAGCAACAATCAGTCAACGAACACCCAGTAGCTTCAAACCCAAATGCTTTACCAAAACCCACCACAGATCTCAATCCCAAAACCCCAACCCAAAAGCAAAATGCACTTTAAGTTAAAAACTGTCGCACCAAAAAATAAAGCGATGGCTTTTGATACAGTAAAGGGATTCGTCCCAGATCTGATTCCCCAGAAACCAAACCCAGATACCCAAATTCAAATGCCAAAAGCCAGATGAATACAAAAATTCAATACACGCGGTACAATTCATAAAAAAGCTAACCGATGCACAGAAATGCGGTGAGATCGTCGAAATGGGAACTGAGATTGTCGATTGGAGAGTCGGATCCTCGTCTCAAATGGGCAGCAACACTGAGGTCCTGGTGATGGAGAAAGAGAATTTTTTTGACCAAAACAAGAAACCCTAAGGCAATAACGAGATGGTTTTTGCTTTACTCAATTCTGAAAACAAAACCGTAGCTTCGCTTTCTCTCACTGCACACTCTGTCAACAAAAAAAATACAGTAGAGAGAGAAGTAGCAGTAGTAGAAGAAGAAGAAGAGGGATGAAAGGTATTATTTTTCGTTTGTTCCTGCTTCAGACAACAGCTTCCTAGTAATTTTTCTTCAAATCTTTTACTAAAACTAAGATTTGGCGACACACACTCTCTCCGCCTCCGTTGATGTTTTTTGAATTTATAATATTAATAAACAAAATGACCCAACTGTCCTTCGCTTGGATCAGTGAGTGAACTAATTTGGTGAAACTGTGATTTATTGATGGTCTTCTTAGTTTTCTGCTTAAGTGAAATCATTATATGATTAATCATTAAAAAAAGCAGATTAGTAAGAAAATATGCTTTAAGCAAATTTAAAAATAAAATTTTATATCATTACGTGATAGGAAATTGGGAAGCCAAATACATGAATATATGTTATCTATAAAGTGTATATATTTGTTTGAAAATGACTTGGTGTGGTCCATTAACACAATGGGAATGGCTACAAAGTTGAAAGGACCACTATTCATGAGAGGGGTATACCGGGGAATATACAATAAAATGAAAGTCTGGTCAACTGTCTACATTCCCATTGAGTAAAATTGTTGAAAGGATATGCCAAATTTAATGGTTCTTTTCGTATCCAAGTTTCATAGGTAAGACTCTTTTGATAATAAAATAACATGTTTACCATTAAAAAGGGATCAAATATGATTAAAAATACTTAATTGATCCCCTTTTGATAATAAAAAAGACATGTCTTAAAACTAGTATCTCAAAAATTACAACCATTACATATGTTAATAAAAAAATACAAGCATATTACATCTTCATCTTATGTTCTTCACTTAATTATTCACCATTACTGGTTGGTTGGTTTTTTACCGGTTTGAGGTTTGAAAAACCGGTAACCAACCATTAGGCGACCGGTTTTGCACTTCCACCACCGATAACTTAACCGGAAGTTCCAGTTCCGGGTTTTTCGGTGGTGGTTCCGGTTGGTTGTGGTCGATTTTACCGGTTTCGGGTTTTTTTGCCCACCCCTAGGTAAGAGTGAGAGTAGAAGTAGAACACTCATAAAGCAATGACTAATGGTTTTTTTCATAGAATTAAAATTTGTACCATTACCAATATTTGAATTATATGGTCAAATATTTGGATACTTAAAATAAATAAATTTTAGTGAATTGTTTTTTTTTTATCGGCAAAGACAAATTTAAATTAAATCCCTTCTGAAGTAGAAAAGAGTTACAACCTACAGAATGAAGAACTAAGACTTTGAAGGAGAGCCTATCTTAGCAAGGATCCCAAGAACAAAAAACAACCCATGTATGACTCTAAACAATAGATAACCAAATATATGAAAGACTTCATGAAGAAGATGTAGCAGGTTCAAAACACTACAGGGGATGACACTGCAACGGAGGATGTAGCAAACCCTGCTGGAATTAAACCCATTCATGATGGCTTGCATTCCAAGGAACCGGAGAAGAACCAGGTGAGACTCTGCAATCTAAAAAATTGCAGTAGACATTAGCTTCCAAGTAATAGAACAACATAGCAGAAAAGGGAGGCAGGAGATAGATGAGGATTTCAAGTCTCCGCAGAATATGCCACTTGAAGAGTAAATTGAGTTGAACCCCTTTCAGGACGTCGCTTGTACACCAAGGAATGACGGAGCAACAAATGAATGTCTGTAGGTCTTCTATGAAAAGCAGCAGCAAAGATTATCTTCCAAGAAGTTGAACAACACAGCAAAAAATGGAGGCAGATGACCAGATAAATGAATGCCCCTTGTGAGTGGATTTAGATCCCTCAGGGAAGAACCTTAACTGCACAGGCTAAGAAAACAAACAGCAGAATAAGTATAAGAAGAGCAAGGGGACCAGCACCGAAGAGACCCACAGGAACCAACAAACAACACTCAAACCTAACAACAAAACTACCCATACACACCAACTGCGGAGCCTAGAACAACTACCCACACACACCAGACCATGGAGACTACAAGAAACAACCCAGGAGAAGCTCACAAAACCTATAACCCTCCCCAAAACCACCCAAGCCCATCCCATAAAACCAACTCAGAAAGAGAGAAGTCAAGCCAAATCTATTAGGAATGAGCACAGAGCTGAGGAGCAGAGATCTAGTCCTGAAAAGTAAAATGGTAGGAGTTGTTGAAACGAGCCCATTCCCAGCCAAAAGCTTTACTAATTATAGAAGCAGAGATTTCCACAACTGAATACATAAGACCCTTAAAAATTAGAGCATTCCTTGCTAACCAAAGCTCTCAAATAGTAACTTGCAGAATACTATCCCATACTCTCTTAAACTTTGAAGGGACCAAAGTGAACCAAGAAGTAAAAAGACACTTGATATGAGATGGAATGGCCCAAAAAATCTTCCACCAAGATAGAATAAGGTTCTAGGTCTTCCAAGATTTGTTTCAATAAAGAAGTAGATGAGCTCCATCTTCAAAGTCCCAGGAGCAAAAGGGGCATAATAATTGTTGAAAGGAGAAGTCCATTCCCCTAGCCTCCAAGAAGTATCTAGATGGAACTGCCTCTAAGCAAGCAAGCCAACAGAAGGCTGAGATCTTTGGAGGGATCTCAGGTAACCAAATGTTGATGGTCCAACTTTGAAAAGAGGTGTCTTGCTGAACAAGTAAATTATAGCACTTGCTCACAAAGAAACCCTTTTGGTCTGGCCCCCAATTAACAACATCATCATCATATCCTAAATGGATAGTTGTGAGAATTGCATAAAGAACTCCACACTCCTGCACTTCCCAGCCTCTAGGAGCCCTCTTGAGATCAAGATCCCACTCTGCCCCATTCAAGAGGTCAACAATGGGTTTCCTTTTAGAATTAGCAAGACTAAAGATCCTTGGAAAGAGATTTTCGAAGTTTAAATCCCCCCCACCAGGGTTACTCTCCCCCCCCAAAGGAGAGCAGTTTGGCTTGCCATAAACCCAATGATTTTTTGAAATTTTGTATGATAGGCTTCCAGGTGATGGGTCTCTTAGGGTTGCTGCTAAGTGAGAACCCCAAATAAGGCAAGGGTAATGTATTTGTTGTGCATGCAAGAATATTGGGAAAATGATGAGTCTCTTCTTGAGTAATATGCATTGGGATTATTATGGATTTGCTAAAGTTGACCCTCAATCCAACTGCTAATCTGAACATGGTTAAGACTGATAGCCCCCTGTGCAGTATCTTTAATAAAGAGGATAGAGTCATTTGCAAATTGCAAATGACTAATTATAGGTCCACTTGATCCTAGAGTAATGCCTTGGAGCTGATCTGTTGCTAGTCCTACCTTGATTATTTGATTCAAGCCCTCAGCTACTAGTGCAAACAATAATGGTGAGAGAGCACAACCCTGCCTGATGCCTCTAAACATTTGAAAAATCCTTGGAGGGAGAACCATTTAGAAGAATTCAGACATGAGCTTCGAAACAAGATATCATCCATAATCT
>JAYMSV010000229.1:0-19460 GCA_036897745.1 Erodium moschatum
TAGGCCGGGTATTCGACTGAGACTGACCATTCAGAAACAGTACGAGCAGGCACTTTCTAGACATGAGAGTTTTTGGAAACAGAGGGCGAAGTAGCACTGGTTAGTGGATGGGGACAGAAATACCAGGTTTTTCCTTGCTGCCGCGACTAAGAGGCAAAGACGAAACAATATTCGGACTTTAGAGACCTATGCTTGTCCACTATTTTGAGAAGATTTTTACAGCGGGGCTTGAGAGGATGATAGAGATACCTATTTGGTACCTCAACTGATTACAGGGACCAGAATTCCCACCTAGGGACGCCAGTTACGGATGGCCACATGCACAATAGACCGGGACGTCAATCAAACAAAGTTGGTTCTCATACTCAAGAACCAAAACCCGAACAGGATCGTGGACCTTCGACCCATAGCTTTGTGCAATGTGATTTTCAAGGTCCTCTCAAAGGTTCTGGCGAACAGATTGAAACCCCTCCTCGATCCCATTATATCAGTCAATCAGGGGGCGTTTGTGCCAGGCAGGGCTATACAGGATAAGGTTTTCATCTCTTATGAAATTATCCTTCTCTCCGTCGGCGTACACATGGCCCAAATGGTTTTATGACGCTCAAGCTTGACATAAGCAAAGACTATGACTAGGTTCAGTGGTCATTCATCCTAGCCATGATGGGTGTGTTTGTCTTGGGCCCTCATTGGAGGACACTAGTTCTTGCTTGTATGCATTCTATTCAGTATACGGTTTCGTCCAGAGGACGAAGGACGAAGTCGTTTAAGGCAGGTCGGGGAATCCAAAAACATAACCCACTATCCACATACCTCTTTTTATTCTGCATGGAGGGCCTATCTCGGATACTGGCGCAGATAGAACGAGAGGGCAACATCCACAGGGTATCTGTGGCTAGAGGTGCGCGATTATTTCCAATATCTTTTTTGCCGACGACTGTTATATTTTCTGTCGAGAAAATAGAAAGGAAGCTGAGTTTCTACACGGTATCATGCATACTTTTGGAGAATTATCGGGCCAGGTCATAAAAAAGCAGAAATCCTCTGTATTTTTCAGCACCAATACTACTCCAGCAAATCGACTCCTCTGTTGTACCACTTTGGGGATTCAGGAGATATCACATGCCTCCACTTATCTGGGTGTCCCGAACATGATAGGTCGTAATAGGGGACATAGTCTCCAATTTGTTTGTGATCGAATTATGGCAAAGATTGAAGATTGGGATGGACAAATGATATCAGCAGGAGGAAAGGAAGTGATGATCAAGTCGGTGCTTTAGTCTATGCCGATCTATACTATCAACGTCTTTTTACTTCCACGTTCGTCTGTGGCCTAGATTCATGTGGCCCTGACACAATATTGGTGGGCCGGTACCCCTCGAGGGGGAAAGCCGATTATTTGGAAGGATGGGCTAAACTTTGTAGATCAAAGGAGGTATGGGATTTCGAGACATGCACGATATGAATATTGCATTGCTAGCAAAAATGGGATGGAAGTTTATTTCGAGTTCAGACATCCTTGTAGCATAGGTCTTTAAATCATGTTAATTTTGGAAAGGGGATTTCCTTACAGCTCAATCAGGGCTCAACCCGAACCGTTTATGGACGGGTCTCTGAGCAACCCAGTCTCTGTTGAGAAAAGGACTTCGAAATACCATCTAGGATGGAAAGGAGACGAGGGTAGAAGGTATCCCGTGGCTGATGGGAGATACCCCTTCCATTTCGGAGGGTATTTTAGTGGATCCGAATATGATGGTGTCGATCTTGATGAAACAGGGAGGCAGATGGGATGTCACTAAGCTGGGAACCCTCATCCCTCATCCATTAGTGGAGGAGGTTCTCCAAGTTCCGATCCCAAGACTTCCTAGTTCAGACAGATGGTATTGGACCTGGGATACCAAAGGCAGGTATAGTTGCCGAGAGGATTACCGTTTGCTAGCTTGGCTCAATGAGCGGTGGGTTCCAAGCCTAGTGGCATCAGTTTGGTCATCTTTGTGGGACCTTGATATCCAACCACGATAAAGGTCTTCCTATGGAGGGCACCATTTGGTATACTTCAGGTCGCAGCCAACCTCAGGACAAAGTTCTTCCCTATTCCAGAGGACTGTCCAATTTGTCAGAGTACACAGGAGATGGCCGTTCATCTGCTGGTTCATTTCCCTTTTGCACATGAGGTATGACATCAGGCTCAGATACACATCCCTATCACCCCATATATGACATTTTTCTGACTGGTTGACTATAGTCATGAACCTCCCCGATATGGCCCTGAAGAGTCGAATAGCCATGACTGCTTGGGGAATCTGGAAGACTAGGAATGGAATCGTTTGGGAGCAAACCCCACAGACAACAGTTGCACTGGATGCCACGATACAAAGTCATGTACATAGCTGATGGGAGGCTCATAATAGCACCATTAGACCCTCGACTCCATCTAAGTATACTCCCATTAAGGGATGGAAACCACCACCTCCATCTTGGTTATCCTTGAATATGGATGGAGCAGTATTTACAGATACACATCAGACAGGATGGGGTATGATCTGTAGGGATAAACGGGCCACTATCATGGAGGGCAGAAATGGTACACTACTGTGGAGCCAGGGCCCAAAAATGGCGGAAGCAGTGGCTATCCAGCAGGCACTAAGTTGGGTCAAGGACTCAGGGCGGTCAAAGGTTATTATTGACTCCCAATTTGTGGTGAGGATAATTCAGGGGAACGTCCCTCTTTTCTCATCGATAGGACGCATTTTTGAGGAATGCCGGTCCATATTATATTCGCTCGAGTATATTATTAGAGCTGCGAATGGGACTGCTCACTAGTTAGCACAAAAAACCCTTTACTGTTCTAACATGGTATGATTAACAATTGCAGATGTACTGTGTTGTATTTTAAGACATTTCAAATAAAATACAGGTCTTTACGTTTCAAAAAAAACTACAACCAAGAAAACTAAAAATATTAGATATGTAAAAAATTCAAAAGGGTTAAAAATGTGAAGAAAAAAAATCAAAAGTTGAGACTTGAGAGGGTATGGTCAGAGCCTAAACATTTTTTCTGACCTTTCTCTTCTACACCTTTGTTCGCAGTTTAGTCCTAAACCCCCAATCACAAAACGGTCTACAGTCATTGTGAATTGAGAGTGAGCAGCGGAGAAGATGGTGAAGGTTCGCATGAACACCGCCGATGTCGCCGCCGAGGTCAAGTGCTTGCGGCGTTTAATCGGCATGCGCTGCTCCAATGTCTACGATCTCTCTCCCAAGGTCCCTCCTTCTTCATCCTCGCTCTAACCCTAGTTTTCCTTTCCCTGATATTTTATGTTTCGTTTTATCAGTTTCTGGATTATTAATTGCTTTGATTCCGATTTTTCGATCATTTTTTGCTGATACTGAATCGATTGGAATGATAATGGATTGCGTGTAGACGTATATGTTCAAGCTTATGAACAGTAGCGGTGTCACGGAGTCTGGCGAGAGCGAGAAGGTCTTGATGCTGATTGAAAGCGGTATTCGGTTGCATACCACTGATTATGTCCGGTAAGGTTCCCGGCATTTTTTCTCCTCAAGCTCAGCCCATGTTTAACACAACTGTTTGGTTGCCCAGAAAGTTTACTATTCTATTTCTTAGTACTAATGTGGTGTTTGATTAGAATTTTCTGTCTATGCTACTTGCATTTATCAATCTGTCCTAGTAAGTGTGTGTAAAATGGGGAGCTAAAGTCAGACCTATGGAAAGGGGTGAAGGAGGCGCTACCATTGGAGAAGCTCGGCACCGTGGAAGAGTCAACTCCCACTCAAGCACTTGGCGCTTGTATGCACATCAACAATGGAAAAGAAAAAAAAAACATTCTCTCCTATGTGGCACTCTCTGTCCTTTAGCTAGAGGCCACCATTGTATCACAAAAGAAAACTAAGATTGATGCTACACACACTCTCTCCTCTAGCACCACCACTTGGGTGACGCTACCGCTATAAGTGTTCTAAGGAGAAAAAAGAAAACAAAAGAGGGTAAATTACGACTTACATGAATTCCTTTTGACTTTGGTATTGTTTTCCACTTCCGTTAGGGACAAAAGTAATACACCTTCTGGATTTACTCTCAAGTTAAGGAAGCATATACGGACAAGAAGGTTAGAGGATGTGAGACAGCTTGGGTATGATAGGGTATATGCTCACGCCATTTTCTTATATCTGTAAAAGTTTGTATACCTTATTGTTTTCATCTAGTTTTGATATTTGTTTGTTGTGCATGCCTATTGTTGTCTAAATTTTTCTTAACTTATCCTCAGATCATCGTCTTCCAATTTGGACTGGGTGCTAATGCCCACTATGTTATATTGGAGCTATACGCCCAAGGAAACATTATTCTGACAGATTCTGATTTTATGGTTTTGACTCTTCTTCGGTCACACAGGTTGGCTATTCCTTAACCTTGCTAGTTCGTATTACTCTTGATCTTGGTAACTATTGCATTGTATGATGAATACCTTTTGTTGTTCTGCTGGTCATTACCTTGACGCACATTCATCTTGCGCAACATAATTAAGATGCTTGTTGTAATCTACTTAATATTCTTCCAGGCAAGGACGAGGTTGAGCTTGCTGGGGTGCTATTTTATCTTTAAATAAACTGGTGGTGTTGTTTATTTTATCTATAATTATGCATAATTCTTAATGCACCATTGTTGGATGTCAACATCGTATTTTAAACTTTTGGCTAAAGCTATGTTTGACAATCGTGATTGTTTAGAAGGGAGAAACAAATAACTATATATTTTTAGTATGCCATTTTTACTAAGGTGGACTTTAGTTAAATAACATTAAGTCTTCAATAACAGGGATGATGACAAAGGTGTTGCTATTATGTCTCGCCACCGCTATCCTATTGAGATATGTCGACTTTTTGAGCGTACTACTGCTGAGAAGTTGCAGGCTGCTCTTACGTATAGAGAACCTGATGACAATAAACCTGTTAATGACGCTGAAGGAGGAACTAATATACCTGATACGTCAAAAGAAAAGCAAAGTGGCCGCAAAGGTGGGAAGTCTTCTGAAGCAAGTAAAAATGGCAGTGATGGTTCCCGTGCCAAACAAGCCACATTGAAAACTGTTCTTGGTGAGGCACTGGGCTATGGACCAGCACTTTCTGAGCATATTATATTAGATGGAGGTCTGGTGCCAAATATGAAGATTCAGAAAGATAGCAAGTTGGATGACAACACAATCCAGCTTCTGGTCCAAGCGGTGGCAAGGTTTGAGGACTGGCTACAAGATGTTATTTCAGGGGATAAAATCCCAGAAGGATACATTTTAATGCAGAAATCAGGGATGGGACAAGGAAGCTCTGGCCAGGTTACCATTTAGTTGATTTATTTTCCCTTCCCTTTTTTCCCGTGCTGAGACATGTGATTTTTTTTCTCCCGATTTTTACTGTCATGTTTTCTTAGAAAATGTTATTTTGATTTGCAGATGTATGATGAGTTCTGTCCCATTTTACTGAACCAATTCAGGTCGAGGGAGCATGTGAAGTTTGATACCTTTGATGCAGCTTTGGATGAATTTTACAGCAAAATTGAGAGTCAAAGGTCTGAACATCAGCAGAAGGCAAAAGAGAGTTCAGCTAATCAAAAACTCAATAAAATACGTTTGGATCAGGTTTGTGCTGTCCTTAATACTAGCTGTAGCTTTTTTCACTTGGGCTATGTATAGGCCATAGGCTTCCCACACTAAAAGGATAACCTTATTACTTGGGTTTGACCTTGGTCTTTATTTGCATCTTTATTCTTCTCTCTTTAAGCAATGTCGGACCTCCCTATATAATACTCCCCTTACTCGCTAGCCTTTTTTCTTATTGTTGGGCTCGGAACGTGGTCAACCTTCACCCATCACGTGTAAGTGTTTTTTTCTACACTGCATGTGGACCGGAAGGGCACATGGCAAAGCAACCCAAACAATGTTCCCCTTCACATATTACTATTAGGTGTTTTTCTTCTAGACGTGGGCCCATGTGGACAAGGAAACAAAGGAAGTGAGCCAAAGATCAAAGGAGGAATCGTAAAAGGCCCACAAACTGATGGCAAATATGGTTAGATACCATGTTAAGTTTTTGTTTATTGGGGTGCAGATAAAGGCTTTGGCTGCCCATACTAAAAGGTCAACCTTGCTAGTACGAATGTGAAATTTCTTATTGATATGATCTGATTTATGGGGTTTCATATTTACTGATGAAATTAGTTGAACTCTTCATTTTTTTTACATCTCCACTATATACACCAAGGCTAGTCAAGATATCAGTGCCAGGGTCAGCGTGACATCATTTTCATCCTATCTAGTCTACTTGTTAATGTCAGCAGAAATAATACGCATATTTTATTATCTATACTTGTTCCCGTATATCTAATGCATCTAAATCATTTTCCATAGGAAAATCGTGCCATCACTCTGAGAAAGGAAGTTGACCGTTGCGTTAAAACGGCTGAATTGATAGAATACAACTTGGAAGATGTTGATGCTGCTATATTAGCTGTCCGTGTTGCTCTTGCAAAGGGTATGAATTGGGAGGATCTTGCTCGTATGGTCAAGGAAGAGAAAAAATCTGGAAATCCCGTGGCTTGTCTGATTGACAAACTTTATCTCGAAAAGAACTGCATGACATTGTTGTTGAGCAACAATCTTGATGAAATGGACGATGATGAAAAGACACTCCCAGTGGACAAGGTACTATTTAAGTACAACCTTTTCTTTTTCTTTGTAGCATCTCTCTAGATTAAAATAGTTATGCTTTTCACCTAGTGTTACATCCTTCTATTCCTCATAATTGATTTGATATTTAGTTTCATTCTCAGTATGTTTTGTAGATGTGATGGTTTTTGGCCTTTGTGAATAATGTTCAAGTTCAACATGTGGCTACGTTTGTAAAAAAAATCAGCATTGGTTACACATTTTACATGGGAATATGTATTTTTTAGTATGTTCTGGTGTTTGCCTGTTATGAACTGATATATTATGATTGTCAGAACAGTGATATGATGTCCTGTAATGCTCCTCTTTATGTTGGTCAGATGTTGACATCTGTTTACTCACTGACTATCCTAAATAAACAGAAGAGATACATGTTTACCAATGTCACTGTTACCTTTGGAAACACCAGGTAGAGGTTGACCTGTCACTTTCAGCACATGCCAATGCCAGACGTTGGTATGAGATGAAGAAGAAACAGGAAACAAAGCAGGAAAAGACTATTACAGCGCATGAAAAGGCCTTTAAAGCTGCTGAGAGAAAGACTCGTCTTCAGCTTTCACAGGTAACTAGTTTATTTTCTACCATTCATTTAGTGCGTGTTAGTTATCATTTTCTGTATCTTCGCCATTAGTTTTCAACAGTTCTGTTTAGCTTTCTTAATTCTGCTTGAAGTTCACAAGTCACTTGGAATTTCGTTTCAATATTATAAAGCTAGGCATGAATGCAGATGTATTGAAAGTTTAATCATGCTTATCACAAGCTTGATATTGCGAGATAGTTGAGTTTATTTATTGCACTTTTTGTTATTATAAGAATCAATGACATGTATCTTTCAAATATAACGACTTAAGTATTAATAAAAAAAGGGTTAATTGCTAAAAACTACCTTATGAATTGTCCACGTGTGAAAAACTTCCTTGTGTATTGTCCGTGCTTTTAAACTACCCTATCTTACCTCGGTCGTTTACTGACAAATTTTGGAATATTCCGTTAACATTAGGGACATTGACAATACGTAAGGGTGGTTTTCACACGTGGACAATAGATGAGGGTAGTAATTTCGATGAAAAAACTAACAGAAAACCGTGGTCAAAAGATATGGCAGTTTAAAAGCATGGACAATGCATAAGGTAGTTTTTAACCCTAAAAAATGTCTGGCGTAGCTGTTTGTACTTGCATAAAGATGTTATCTAATCTGTGAGTTTCAGAGTATGTGTGCATTGTTTGGAGAACTACCACAACCTTCCATGCGATATATGGTTTACCTGATTACTGCAAGGTGTAATTGGAATTACGCAGATTGCATCATAAGTTGAACTATTAACAAGAGATCTAATTAATACCTCAATAACAAATGAATGGGAGACTCTTTTGCTCACAGCCTTCAATACATATTTATATGCCATACAATAGTTAAACTCATCTTTGTAGCTACTGCTTGTGCTTCGAGCTGACGAGTTCTTAGATAGTTGTCTATCATTAAGGAACTAAGTAGATACTGTACTGTATTAATGTGCAGGAAAAAGCTGTTGCTACAATTTCACATATCCGCAAGGTTCACTGGTTTGAGAAATTTAATTGGTTCATCAGCAGTGAGAACTATTTGATTATAAGTGGACGGGATGCTCAACAAAACGAAATGATAGTCAAACGTTATATGTCAAAAGGAGATTTGTAAGCATTTGCTCCCTCTCTCCATGCAATTTCTAGGAAAATAATCCTGGAGTATATAAAGGAAGATTCTCATGTGAAGAAATTGACTGCATAAGTTCTCATGTGTTCTTACTGCAAAAAGTAAAAAGAGGGTCATTATCTATAGATATAGAAAAAGGATGCCAGAATGTGTTTGGAAAATGGCAAAAGGAGAGAGAAAATACCATGAGGGTAGATTGTCGCTCATGCTCACTGGGGAATTTAACAGTATTCAATGAGTTTACGAGTGCTCTCTGCTTATTAAAAAGCAAGATAACAAATTCAACATTTGCCATTTTGATTGGAGCATGTTGTTATCCTTGGACTGGAGACTTCTCCAGAATAACATGTTTTGTATTTCTCTTGTCGTATTTTATGTAGTGCCCATGAACAAGAAACAGGAGCTTGTGCATGATGACAAAGTCTGATTTTCCCTGAAAAAAATTGGGCTGTGTGTGTGTGTGTTTTTTTTTTTTTTTTTTTTTTTATAATGTTTTTAGTACCGAAAGTTGAAACAACTTTGACAAAAGGAGACTAATATAATATAAGGATAGATGGGTATTCATACATTTTCTATGATATCTATGATTATTTCAACATATCATTTCATTCCGATACAAATTGTGAACTCATTAGTTTACTGTAAATTGTGATAAGCTACTGGAAAAGTATAACTTGATTTAGTTATGTTCTTATATTATTTCAATTATGAAACAGATACATCCATGCAGATCTGCATGGGGCTTCAAGTACTGTAATCAAGAATCACAAATCTGAACAATCAGTACCTCCCCTCACATTAAACCAAGCTGGATGTTTTACAGTAAGTAATCTTTCAGTTATGTTCAAGTTTCATGTTTGTATTATTCTATTATGCATATCTAAGTAGAATTCAGATTCTTCAATTCATTACTAAATTTAAATTGATGTAGGTATGTCATAGTCAGGCATGGGATTCAAAGATGGTCACAAGTGCATGGTGGGTTTATCCTCACCAAGTAAGTAAAACAGCTCCTACAGGAGAATATCTTACAGTTGGAAGTTTCATGATTCGTGGGAAGAAGAATTTTCTTCCTCCACACCCGCTTATTATGGGCTTCGGTTTGTTGTTTCGTTTGGATGAGAGCTCCTTGGGGTCTCATTTAAATGAAAGGAGGGTAAGAGGTGAGGAGGAAGGCATGAATGTTGTTGAAGAAAGTGGGCCTCAACAACAACAATCAGATCCTGAGTCTGAGTCTGAATCAGAGAAAGAAGGGACAGATGAAAAGGTTCAAGAGGAAACACAAAAAACTGAAATATCAACAGAAAATTGTAAAGTAGAAGTAGAAGTCTTATCTGCAGTAAATTCAGGTCCTGATACTTCCTTTAATGCCGAAGCCATTGATACTCACATTCATACCGAGGAACGGAACAATGTGACTGATGTTGGTGTTAAAAATGCACCTGAAACTGTTAGTTCAGTTACCCCACAACTTGAGGATCTCATTGATAGAGCTCTTGGGCTCGGGTCTACTTCAATGTCAGGTAAAAATTATGGACTTGACACCTATTCTGCTGAGGTTGACTTGATGGAAGAAAGTAATCAGGAGGAAAACAAAGCTAGTGCAAGAGAAAAACCTTACATTTCAAAAGCCGAAAGAAGAAAGCTAAAGAAAGGCCAGAAAGGTAGTGTTGGAGATGCAAGTTTTGAACAGGAAAAGGAAGCAAGAAGTGAAACTGGTTCTGTCAATCAGCCTGAAAAGAATGTTCAAAGCACAAAACCTGGGGTTGGTAAGTTCAGTCGTGGTCAGAGAGCTAAACTCAAGAAGATGAAGGAGAAATATGCTGATCAAGATGAGGAGGAAAGAAGTATACGCATGGCTCTACTGGCTGTGAGTATTGAAACTTAACTATTTTATCTACATCTTTATATGATCACTATTTAACTTTCCCATATCATTCAAATTTTGTAGGGAAATGTTTTTCCTATGAAATTGTTGCCATGCTAAGTTTTCAGCTTATAATCCTTCCATATATTGGAGTTGAGGCATCAATCTGATTTTTTTTGCTATTCACATGGTATAAGACCAAAAACATCATTACATTTGTCAATATCTTAGATTGTTGACTGACCACTAAAAAACACTCTATGGAGTATATGTATGGTAAATACTTCCTGGAGGTGTTATTCTTCCAGGAGAACTCTTGGTTTCAGAACTGACAAATCTTGTATATTTTCAGTCTGCTGGTAAAGTACAAAAGAATGAGGAGGTGAAAAGCGGAAATCCTGATGCTGATGCAGACAGGGAAAGGCAACCTGTTCCTGGTATGTTTCCCAATATTTAGTAATTGCTAATGGAACTTAATATCAATTGTAGTGCATTTGCACTTCTGAAATGAGTTTTTTACTCCCTTAGAGTGCCATAACTGATGGCCAAAAAACATATGATGCTCTGTGTATGAAATTTGAGTGTACCATATGCTTAGCCTTTTATATTATAATGATTGATAAACTAATGATCTAAACTGAGTTGCCTTTAATGTAACAGGTCCAGAAGATGCTCCAAAAATATGTTACAGATGTAAAAAGGTTGGTCACCTCTCTCGTGATTGTAAAGAACAGGCTGATGAGAATTCGGAAAGTCACGTGAATGGATTTGGCGAGATGGACAAGGTAGTGATGGAGGAGGATGACATTCATGAGATTGGAGAAGAAGAGAAGGAGAAACTAAACGACGTAGATTACTTGACCGGAAATCCTTTGCCTAGTGATATTCTCTTATATGCTATTCCTGTCTGTGGTCCATACAGCGCGGTGCAATCATATAAATATCGAGTGAAGATCATTCCTGGCAGTGCAAAGAGAGGAAAAGGTAATTGACAATTCAATTGGGTTGAAGTTTGTGGTTGAATAGTATTTGTTCAAGAGTTTTATTATTGTATTTCTTGTGTTAGGTGCAAAAACTGCCATGAACTTGTTCAATCACATGCAAGAAGCAACAAACAGAGAGAAGGAATTGATGAAAGCATGTACGGATCCAGAGCTGGTTGCTGCCATAATTGGCAATGTAAAGATCACATCTGCAGGCCTCACTCAATTGAAGCAGAAGCAAAAGAAAGGCAAGAAGGGCGGCAAACCTGGGAATTAGCCAGCTTCGGGACTTCCATCAATCATGTACAAGAAAATAGTGGTTCAAATTGTAACACATTATCTCTTTTTAGTTTTTGATATAACACTAAAATTCAGAATACAAGTTGGAGAAGTTTTGAACTTATGAACATAGTTTTCGGTGCCAGTTTCTAGTGGAGAGTCTTTACGAGTAGATGTAGTGATCACTTGATAATTATCTTGAAGTTTCCAACCCTAGATTAGAGTTTTTGGAACGAATCGAGCTTTAACATAATTTGAAATATTCGTGAATTCTCGACCCATTTGCAAGACCTGCATTTGAGGGGAAGGGTCTAAGAGTCTCACTAGTAAGCTACTTGAAATCTTCTAATCATGAACTTGATTTTCTTGGGGGGTGAGATCAGACCTGGCTTTGGGCAAACATAGTTGAATTGTTATTTGTGTGAAGGGTACATTCGTTTTTCTACTTCTCTGGTGAGATCAGGCCTGGTTTTAACAGATTGGATGGAGTAAACATTTCAGTTACATTAAAAGTTTCGTAAAGGGAATGAGGAATTTATTTGAAGATCGAATTTGCCAATTAACACAAGGGAAGCACTCAGTACAAAGAAGATTACGAGTACGGAACAAAAGTTTGCACGACCCTGAAAGGGAACAAATTTTACAACTGAAATGCACATCACCCTAAAAGGGAACAAAGACCTTGCCACTATTCTTGACCTGGGGGAATTCCACTTAAGTCTAAACCTTCTTCTGGCAACTCCGAAGGGAGTGCACCAAGGATCCCATCGGAACTCAGAGTTAGGCCACTCTGCAACATCATGGAACACAGCTTCATCAGATACACACAAGAATGGACACATGTATCAACAATAAAGCTTTTATTGCTATGATATCACTACCAATTTTGCGGCTGTCTTTTTTTTTTATGTACTTATTTTACGAAATCAAAGATTGGAGACAAATATTAAATAAAGTACCTCAGGCTGGAACCTAAGCATGTCTGCCCGCGCCATAGATTCTGCTAAAGCTATTCTCTGCCTAAATGTTTGAGCCATCTCCTCTGCCTGTTACAACATAATCACAAAGACATATAGATTACCTGAGTAACTTTTGCTTATGACAGATGAAATGATTCTATTTGGAAAAGAGCAAGACAACAGGGGTGCTTGTGCGAAATAACCACCTTTATTTTACAAAATATGTAACAATTGCAACTCTCGAAATGTTTGTAAAACTTTATTACTTACCTTCTCAAATACAAGTGTTGGATTGCGAATCATGTCTCCAGGAGTAGGCTCTAACTTCTTTGTAGAAAGACTTACTCGGCCTCTCTCACGGTCATGGCTCAAAATCATTACCTACATCATGAGATATAATTCTATAGTAGCAGAATTTCTCAGCCAAAACCAGCTAAATATATGATAGTCATACCTTGAGAGTATCACCAGGTTGAAGAACTGTCTCAATATCAGAAACACGATCATGACTGATCTGACTGACATGAAGAAGACCGTTGATACCACCAATGTCAATGAAGGCACCATATGGTTTCAGACTTTGAACAGTTCCAGTGACTACTGATCCAATTCCTAGTTGTGCCTGGCTGTCAGCCATAGCCTTGCGGTTACTTAAGATAATTCTGGTCTCTTCCTCATCAACCTCCACAAACTTCAATGGAATCTCCTTATCAATAAGTTCTTCCGCCACTGCATTCTGATACATATTCAAATGGACTGAGTGACTAAAATTATTAAAACTTTGACTTGACCAATATTGAGCAGAGAAAGATCCCAACTTAGCAGCCACAGATAAGACAAAGTGACACAAAATAGTGACCATCCCCTCATTTAATCCCAAACCATGAAATAAGAAGCTATATTGCAACAAAGCAAAGGCTACAACAATGAGCAATCCAGGTTAAATTACTAACCGATGACATCTGTGAAAAGGGAATAAAACCTCGAAGACCCTCCACCACAACGGCCAAACCACCTTTGTTTGCACTAACAATCTGTATACGTGATTCAAAGAAAATAAGTAAGTTAGTCCAACATCACAGTGAATATCATCTAAAGTTAGATTGGAAGGAATGCTGAATTGAAAATGAGAAACTATGAGAGAGGATATTTGATATGGCTTGAACAAGCAATTACGTAAATTCCATGAATACAGAAGATTATTTGATCCTTAGTAATACATGAATATTTCCTCCCTGTTTCCCATCAAATTGGTCCCCAAAGCCTGGCTTTTGGTTCTTAAAAAGATACCCCTAACAAAAAATGGACTACTAAACCAGAAAAATATTTGTACAATTTGAGATACTTACCAGACCCTTGACGGTAACATCCTCAGCTTGAAGCTGTCTACATCTTTCCCACGCATAGTTATACTGGCTTGTCTTCAAGCTCAAGACTAAGGAATCATCTTCTTCACTTTCCCCAATGATTTCAAACTCCTCTTTCATACCGATAACTATGCCAGCTTCTTCCACAGAATTAAGATAGTGAATGCTTGCCTCCTCTAGGGGCAAGAATGCTGTACCCTTTGCGTTCATTTCAACATATGCACCCTCTTTATCGATAAATATAACTGAACCAACCACCTGAAGAGAATTCACAGAAAGGGTCATCATCTTCTTGTCTATAACCAGATGTAAGTAAGCAAATATCAAATACCACATAATGCAGAAAAACAATTGTGCCTTCACCTTCTTCCCTTGGCTTATTAAGTACAACCACACATTACATGATTACTTAATAGAATTGTGACTTGTTTTCAATAAAACGAAACACAATATTTCCTCATAAAGTTCAAAACATAAGCTACATTACACCCTTCATCACCCTCTGAAAATCATCTCCCATTTCAACATATTTATAGTAATTATGAACCAAGAACAAATTAAATTCCACAAAATTCAGCTAAAATCCATCAAACAAGCTCGTACCTATCAACAATTTCCGAACCGAATTACGAACAAACAAAAGAATGTGACTTACCTTAGACCCAATATCAGGAGCGAACTGGAAGTTATCAATATTGTTGACGAAGTCTTCTTCGGAAAAGGGAACGCCATCGGAGGGTTCAACACGACACCGTTCGTAGGCTTCCTCGAAGAGCTGCTTGAGAGCGAACCTCTCTTTGAGCTCAGGGGTTCCGATTTCCATTGTCACAGAGCAACTCAAGTCATATTTCCATTTGGCAAGCACTGTTGTGTTACGGAGCTTCTGGGTTTGCCTCGCGCGAGAGAAGAACGGTTTCGAAAGCTTCATGGGAGCAGGGGGTGGGCATCTCAGGCCTGTGTATTGATGAGCCAAAGACGCCATTTCTGTTCTCTGGAACTTGCTCGCAATGCAGACAGAGCTTCTGAGGATTGAGCCAGATAAGGTGTGGAGAAGAAAGGATACGATTAGCTAATAGCCCCAGATTGGATAGACTTGCATCAACCAAGTGGGCCAATTGGAAACGGGCTTCGACTAGCCCATATTGATTGGGCCCACTTCCCCAATTAGATAAGGCCCACGAGTCACCCCTATCCATTACTGGCATATCCGTTATTACCGAGTCAACGAGGGGCATATCGGAGATTTCGAGGACGTACAGAGGTGTCATTTTTCAATATTCTATTCGGATCCTCTGTTGCAATTTGCAGATTACGTAGGTTTTGTGTGTGTGTTTTATCGGGTCTTCGTTCTCGTCTTAACAAAATTTAATCGCACTATGGCCAATCATCTCATGATTCAAAATCTTTTTCTTTAAGGTTGAGATTGATCATAAGAAATTGCATTGATACGTCTGCAAATGGTTGATTGAAGAGCCTCCAGGGTGAGCCCTCCTGATTCCAGTCAAATGAATGGGTTTTGATCGGATACCCATCTCAATCTTTTCATCTGGTAAGCAAATCTCATACCTTTCTCTCGATTCATGAAACTGGGTTTCTGAAATTGTATCTGGGTATTGGGAAATTTCTAGTTTTATGCAAGCAGCTATCGATTTAGGGGAAAATGAGTGTTTTCCCAGATGAGGTTGTTCTTCAGATTCTTGCAAGGCTGCCTGTTAAGTCCCTCTTTAAGGCTAAGACTGTGTGTAAGCTTTGGTATCGGTTGTCTTCAGACAATTATTTGATTGGATTATACAATGAATTAGCTGTTAAGAACCCAATGGTATTGGTTGAGGTTTCGGATTCTCCCGAGATGAAATCGAGTTTGATATGCGTGGATAAGTTGAGGGGTGTGTCTGAATTGTCCTTGGATTTTTTGAAGGACAGGGTTAAGGTTAGGGCGTCCTGTAACGGGCTGTTGTGCTGCTCCAGCATTCCCGATAAGGGTACCTACTATGTTTGCAATCCGATGACCGGAGAGTATAAATTGCTTCCTAAGCATAGGGAGAGACGGATGACTCGGTTTTATCCTGACGGTGAAGCCACTCTTGTTGGCTTGGCATGTGATCTGTCGTCTCGGAAGTTCAACGTTGTTTTGGCAGGTTACCATAGGTTTTTCGGTCATAGGCCAGATGGAACTTTTGTTTGTTTGGTGTTTGATTCGGATTTGAACAAGTGGAGGAAATTTGTGTCTTTGCAAGATGATCAATTCACACACATGAACAAGAACCAAGTTGTGTTTGTCAATGGGGCGCTGCATTGGATGACCGGGAACTGTTCGTGTATACTTGCACTTGATTTGGATTATGATGTCTGGAGGAAAATTCAACTGCCCGGTGAAGTGAGTTATGGGTCGGGAAACCGGGTTTATTTGTTGGAGTCAGACGGGCACTTGTCAGTGATTCAGATATCAGAAGCTTGGATGATAATATGGGTTCTGAAGGAATATGATGGGGAAGAGTGGCACATGGTGGATAGGATCAGCCTTAGATGCATTAGAGGACTGGTGCCGGGGATTTTCCCGATAAGTCAAACCGGTGAATATGTTTTCTTAGCAACCCAGAAGCAGGTATTGGTTTATCATAGGAGGAGTAGAGTATGGAAAGAGATGTACTCTGTGAAGAATGGTTGTACGCTTCCATTGTGGTTTTCTGCACATGCGTTTCGGGGCACCATTTTCTCTTGTCGTTAAACCGCGGACTACACATATAATAAGACTTTGTGCATAGCGATTTCATTGTAAGTATTGCTACTTATTTAACGATTCCACATGTGGATATGGTTTTGAATGTTATAGGGAGGATGCTTCTCTTGTGTCTTCTTTGTAAATTGTTTATTTCGTAATGTTATTCTCATGATGTTTGTATGTTGAAACTTAGGCCTTGTTGTGGATTCATTACATGTTACTGATTTTGGGGGTATTGCTAGTCTTTCTTTGTTACTGATTTCAATTTCAACCTTGATTGAGAGTTCAGGCACTTGACTACTTGGTTTTCAGCAAGTCATTCACTATGATACCAAGAACTCTCTACTAATAGACTTTGCTCACAAATTTCAGCAGATATTCCTAAATTATGTCATATTTCACTAAATATTCTCTTTGGTAAGACCTCACTGTAATCTCAGTGTCAGGTCCAGAAAATCTTTTACAAAATCAAAGCTTTTTCTACGTATTTATATGTTTTCTATAAGAAAAATCAGGTTTGCAAAAACCATAAGAGCAGCCACAGTGTCGCCTGTTATGGGCGCCGATTCGGTGAAAATGTGGTTATTTTTCTTGGAACTTGTGATTCTCTATCCCGACGTCTATGAATTCATCGATGATGTAGATTTGTCAAATAAAAACAGTTTCCTCTCTCTCTCTGTATGAAACGCTGCAGATTCTTCATCTCTACATGAGGCCCTACTGACTCGGCTCACTCTGTGTCCTTTTGTCGAACCAATCCCAAATTTTTACCGAATAGACCTCGTAAAATTGATCTTCATTGTTGATGCTCTAAGAGTCGTTGTACGGTTAAGGAGCAAAATTCATATTTTTATTGAGGCCTGAAATGTTGATTATTGGAGAAACGCTTGTATTGCTCACCAAAAATGGTTGTTCGTGATGCATCAATCACATTTGCTGTTACCGTTTGCAATTTATCAACCTGACGTCATGTTTGTCCTTTTTTCATCTCGTTACACATTAGGTTTTTATTTTATCAACAAAGCAAATTTATAAAGCAACCTCTTTAGACACCGAAAAAATACAAGGCTAAAGTTCTAGCTATAGAACCAAAAAAGATAGGAGCACGCAAAACCAGGCACCTCGAACCTGAAACTCGATCCAACCAAAGGATCAAAACCAAGTACAACCCAGAGCACAGGCGTGATAGCTCAACCTCAATACAGTCCCAACAAGGGGACAGAGCACAGGCGTGATAGCTCAACCTCAATACAGTCCCAACAAGGGGACGAAATTAGACAAATGCTCTAAGTACCTGATTTTACTAACATTAAGCACAAAAGAAGCCAACAAGAGTTAAACTGGCTTAAACTAGTAACAAGGTCTAACACCCTAATTGTCCAACCATGAAACTCTGAAAGGAAAAAAAAACAAATAAAGGTCTTATAACCTAGATTTCCCAACCATGAAAAACAAAACAAGAGACCACTTGATCACAACCCACATGATCGGGACCTCATGTAGTCGAATTAGACCACTTGATTCCCGACCCTTTGATTCACTATTTTCATTTCTTTTTTCATTTCATTGCACATTAGGTTTGGTTCTCTTATTTCATCTACCGCATATTGACATTATTTTGAATACCAAGAGGCTCTCTAATATTGTCACAGGACCTTACATCTTGAGAAATAAAATCCATAAAAATTGAGAGAGATAAAACAAGTTCAACAATAATCGAGAGAAGCATATGACAAAAACGAGAGAGACAATCGTCGTTGGGATTTGAATCATAGTTCTATAGGCACAAGTTCAAACTTAGAGCATGCACATCGTTGTATTTTTAATTAGAGGTTCAGATTCATAAAAAAAATGAATTGGAATTTGTGCTAATGAATCAATTCATGAGTTTGAATTAAAAACTGCTGATTTCCACATTGTGGGGTTTTAATGCATAATTCACTATGGATTCTTATTTGATGATTGGATAATTAATATTGTTTTGCTGAATTTATTAAATATTGAATTAAAATAGAAATGTAACAAATAAAACCAGTAAAACCACAACTAAAAAGGCATTTGAACTATGAAAACACAAATCAAGCAACAAACAAATTCATTAAAAAAAGCTTAAAATTGTTATTTCACTAAAAAAAAGTACATAAACTTAATCGTCTAATTCGTAATCTGCTCCAAAGCGATCCCATATGGTAGGATAGAGAATATGTTGCAAGGATATGGCCCTCTATGATGCCATTTTCAAGTGTTACCAATCAGGTATGTCCGGAGGGGGGCTCGTTATACCATTCTCCAGTTCCTTGAGTGTACATGTCGTGTTCCTCATCTATAACCATGTTGTGTAGAATGATACAAGTGTGCATGATATCGGCCAACGTATACTTGTCCCAGACACGAGGGTCAGGAAATTGTGTGCCACCGTGCTTGAAGGACTCCAAAAGCTCGTTCAATATCTTTCCAAGCACCTTCTTGGAATTTAGCAAAAAATTTGTGTTTAGGTTGGATGGATGTCATATCGACTTCACAAACCGACTCCAGGTTGGGTAAATGACGTCAACCAAATAATAAGGTTGGTCATATCGAGTCTCGTTGATCTCTTAGTTCGTGATATAGTCACAATAAGTAATAACGTCATTGAATAAGTGTTTGTCATTGAGAACGTTGATGTAAGGACCACCTTCGGTCAAATCGTCGGAAACCGGACAATTAAAATTTTCGCCGAAAAACGTCATCTGGCACTTCCGGGGTCACTTGGGACTTTTCCGGGACCCAAATGGCTTAGCCGTTATCACGGTTAGATTCGTTGAGTCGTTTCCGTTCGAATGAGTATAATTGTAACGAAAGGCAAAACGG
>JAYMSV010000230.1:0-19450 GCA_036897745.1 Erodium moschatum
TAATCCTGCATCAGTCGGTCGTGGGCTTCGAGACGACCTCTATTAATCTCTCGTCGGGAAGGTTCCCCACATTCGATCCTTTACCTCAGTGCGTTGATCCTTGGCATTTCTTTCTCTACCATTCTCTCAGCCTTTCGTCGGATTCATTGCTCCACTGCACGAATGTTGGATTCCAACTCCTCCATAGATGAACAGTCATACATTTTGTATCGGAATTTGTGAGAAAAAATTTAGATTTCAGAGAGAAAGTTGAGAGAAATGTTGGTGGTTTGATGAATTATAGATCAAATTTTAGGTTATTTTAGATTAAAATATGATATTTTGTATTTTTAAAAAATTATATCCGTTACCGACCGTTGCCAACGATCGGATTTTTTTCCAGCCGAAATGACCACGTGTCTCACTCTGATAGGCTGACGCGCAATACGCAATACGCGCCCCAGCGCACCGTGGTGTCGAATTGCTATTTAGCGGGTGTTGCGCATGGTTTAAGGCTGTTGGAACTTTGCTCTCATTGTTTCTTATACTATTACAAGTTCTGTCGGCACTCGGCAGAATCTTCCTTTTTTTGTTTTTTAAAGTATTACAACATGCTACCTGCAATGCATGTTGTTTTATTGATTAATTATAATTTGAAATAATAAAATTTAAATCTGAAGTTTTAGTTCATATAAAACCAATAGATCTAATTACCTAATACTAACAGCTTGCAGTCGAACATGATGAGTTTTGAATATGTCATATAAAAATAAACATTAAGACATATTGTTGTTTTGATCTATCTTCGAGATTTCGAATTTAATAGAAGTCTTATATGCAGTCCTCAACAACCGATTTCCTTGTCTTTCATCTTTGCAATTATCTCTAAATAAAATAAATGGTTAATTACAGATACCTACCCTCAAGTTTCGTCAAACAATCGATGTATATCCCGAAGTTTTTTTTAATCGATACCTACCTCGAACTTGCATTTTTAACTGATAGCCCCTTCTGTCAGTTTTTCCATGCAAATTCTGTTACTTTTTTCTGAAATACCCAATATGCCCTCAACATGTAGACCAAAACCAATAAAATAAAATAAAAATCACGAATATTTGGATTTCATGTAGACCAAAGCCAATTCTCAAATAAATTAGGAAGCTACAATTTACAGAGCACAATAAAACTACAATTCTGTGGAAAAAGATGCAACACAAACCCTATTTCATCAATTCTGCTATACTTCTCTCTCTCTCACACACACAACTAAATCAAATTACAGACGCACCATCGCATTCTTTTCCCAAAAATGTAACATCCATATCATCATTTTGCTTCAATTCAATGGACATAACTATAATCATACATCATGATCCACTTCATCTTCCATTTGCTTCACTGGTGGAGGGATTGAGACCGTTGATTTTCACGGGAGGGTCTGCGTTTCTCGTTGACTCGGGAACTTCTGTCACCGGCTCTTCGGCCGCCTGCTGCTGTAGCGCCTCCATGTGTCTTGAAGAGGGCACGTCGCCTTTACAGTACCTTCGCCACATGTTTCGATACGATGACTCCAAACCGAGTATGAAGTTTGATCCGTCACAGACTGGAGACCGAGACATTTGATCCCGAAGACTCATCCTCAGCTTTGAGAGAGCTGTGGCATCGGAGGCCAGCTTCAATGCAAGCTGGACATATTCGTCCTCGTTTCTGGCAACCAGATGTCCTAACCCTGTTCATAAGTATCCAATCATTGACTTAGTATGGGAAGAGAATAATAAAGTACAACCTGTAGCCATATTCTTTGATAATTGCAAAAAAGATGTCCTGAACTTGTCTATTAATTGCACTTTGTATAAATTTATTTGAAAATGATGATTTTACCCTTGGAAATATAAATTTTAAAAAGAATAATTAAAGAACAAAAAAATCCAATTTTTTGTATCCCTTGAATTTCTTACTCTTTGCACCATAAAAAGAGGAAGAAAATTAAGGGGCATGAACTTGTACCAAAATAGTACCCTGTATATCGAACATACAGAAGAACAGCGAAGACAAAAAAGATATTTCTTACCAACTTTGCTGAGAAGACTGACTCCAACATTATGAGCATGCACTGAACCGGCCATGGTTACACACGGAACTCCCATGTACAAAGACTCACATGTCGTAGTTGTTCCAGCATATGGGAAGGTATCCAAGCTAAGAAAAGAAGAGAACACGGTTAGGATCCTCAATGAGATGGCATAGGAAGAGACCAAGGTTGTACCTGATGTCCATGAGAGCATATGATTGCATATGATCATGGTTGAGAAGAATGAGAGGCAAGAGATCAACGCGTAGTGATTCCAACCCCTGCTGTTCCAGTGTTGAAAGGAATTTTTTCCTTATACTCTCACAACCAAAAGGCTTGCACTTTACTACAAGTCTGGAATTTGGAACTGCACATAGTATCTTCGCCCAAACTTGTAGTACCTTTGGTGTTATCTGATAAAGAACGGATAAATAAAAATAATCAGAGCAAACCTGATTGAATGTTGGTTGCATACCAACAATCTTTCAGCTTTCAAGAGTCTAAAGTCTAATATGATACCTTTGCTAGATTGTTAAAGCTACCAAACGTGATAAAACCATTGGAAAGAGCAGGAGTTGGAGGAACAGGACCGGCCTCTGGGGATGGTGTATAACAGAGAAAGCATTCTGGTAGTCGAACTAACTCCTCAACATGCCTGTCCATTTGAAAAAATATAATCAAAGGGAAAACGTTACTTACATACCAACTTTGACCTTTCCCTATGAAAAACACCCCCTAAAGATGAAGGGTTATCAGTAACACGCTGTCACTTTTGTATCAATCAAAAACACCCGAATTTACACAGAAAAGGAAATAGTTTTATTAAGAACACACTGTCACCTTTCTCATTTATCAGTGCTATTTTGGGACAAAATGACCCAAATCCGGTGTGTATGTTAGAATCAAGGTCAAACGGGGGCGTTAATGAAGTTACCCCTATAATCAAATACAGGAACGAAAGGGTGTATTTACTACTACCATCTAGTCTAGCACAAGCATTGGACTTGAAAAACCTTTATAGCAACAGCGAGAGGAGGCAGAGATAGATAGAAACACCTACGTTTGCTTTGTACCAGGAGGATCTGCATATGAATCGGTGATTCTATAATCAATGGAAGGCAGACCAGTTGTGTTCGGATAGCCAATCCAAGTCACCTATTAGAAAACAAGTCAAACAGGTTCATGGATAAATCAGGACTAATTGCCGATGATATAGGTGGATAAATAAATTATATTGTATGTACCTGAATAGGTGCTGGTCGACAGGCCAAGGTTCCCAACTTATTGTTAGCTGTATGACCAGTAAGTTCAACCAATATATCAATTTTATCTTCTCTAACCATGCTTGCAACCTTCTTTTCATCAATACCATAAATATCTCTCCACTCCCCACCTTTTTTTATGACTCTCTCCTTGAACCGAAAGGTTTTGGCATCTGCCTGTGAATTAACAGGAAAGCAATTTCAGATATGTAGATTTGGTATACCAAAGTGACCGCTTCTATTTCTAAAAATCTTCAAATTTTACTGGGATAATTGCAAAAAAAAGTACCCTGAAGTATTCACTTTTTACAACTTGTAGCCCTCTTCTTTCATAATTGCAAAAAAGTGCCCTGAACTTGCCATTTTCTTGCACTTTGTATAAATATGCTTCAAAACGACGACTTTACCCTTGCAAATTTAAATTTTAAAAATAACAACTAATGAAAAAAAATCCAAATTTTCATATCCCTTAAATTATTTACTCTTTGTATGGTACAAAGATGAAGAAAAATAAGGAATATGAAAATTTGAATTTTTTGTTTTTTACTTATTATTTTCTAAATATAAATTGTAAGGGTAAAATCGTTGTTTTATTCAAATGGTAACACAAACACAGGGTAGTTTTTTTGCAATTATCAAAGAAGAGGGCTACAAGTTGCAAAAAATGAATACCCCAGGGTACTTTTTTGCAATTATCCCTATTTTATTTGCTAGTTAGTCAGCATGGTGATGAAGATGCAAGTCTAACAAGCTAAAAGCAGATGTGTATATAGACTTGATACAGCCTGAAAGCACTTTCTTTACCATCTCAAAATCATTTAAACTTTTGTAATCTTTAAAAATTCAATGCAACTTATAACTAAAAAATAACTACAGACATGATGAGACTCATCTCACAACCCATCAAACATGCTACCCATGCAGTAGATATAAGGGGAAATTACACGTCCCCACCTTTATTTTGGAATTTGTATCATGTCACACCCGTAAGCTTTAAACTTGTATCACAGTCCATAATAGTGTTAAAATTGGTGTGAATGTTGAAAATACCCCTGTTTTAAAAAAATTAAATTGAAAACAAATTGAAGAAAAACTGAAAAGTTTTAAAATGAATATTTAAAGGACATTTTTCAGATGTTTCTGTTTTTCTATTCAAGGGGTATTTTTGGTATTTCTAAAAAAATGAGATTCTTTTTCTTGTCTTTTTTAACGAACGTTAGGGTCAACTGATACAAGACAAAAGTTTACAGTGGAGACATGATACAAAAATAATGTTTAGAGATGTGACTTGATTCAACTTTGAATCAACGGAGGTGACATAATACAAGTCACAAAATGACGATGGTGACATGTAATTTCCCTTATCTATTATAAAAAGACATCTTATGACAAGTTACAGAGAATTTGGGGTAAGCGTTTAAACTATGACATTTACTTTTTATAGAGTCATAGTTTCACTATCTTTTGCAAATGAATGTCATAAAGCGAACAATACCTTCACAACTGCCGAATACACAACCACCTTGTAATTTGCATAGTCATGATAGACAAGAGGGGCTTCAATGAAATATGACACTGAATGAGTAAAATAATCAGGAGATACATATCCAATCACAATGGGCCTTTCAGGATCTTTTGTGTTATCCCAGGAAGCATATTGTGGATACAACCTCATAAATCGCCGACCCCAGTCCCTGATTGCAAACAAATATCATGTCAGTTAAATCCCATTAGAACTATGGCTATTGATCAATCGAATAACAAAGATGCCACCACAACATGCAACTTGAAACTGTAGTAAATAACCAAAAAAACATACGCCTAGCGTACAATGATTAGTAACGAGTATTTAGAGTCACTGCGCTTATTTATCAAAAATATAGCTACCAAACTGGGAGTACCTCTTTCGTTTAACTTTGTTCAGGAATCCAATAGACGGATATTATGTAGGAATATATGTCAAGTTCACATAAATAGAAATATGTCTAAGATGCCCACAAATTGAGCAAGGATCTTTTCCCTCATTTTATGGGCATAAGAAACATTTATGCCCATAAAATTATATAAATGCTTACAGTCTATCTTGCACAGAAAAAAAAAGTGTAAACTGCGGGAACCAAAATGTCTATATGACAACATCCATCTTCAGTTTTGCGAGCAAACATTTACACATATAAATATATAATGGATACTCCCACGGCAAAAACTCTTGACAAGAGACAACTGGTTTAGCTTAACACGGCTTCAAGAACTAGTTTCTTAATTAATTTCTAGAAAGAGAGAATAAAAATTATAAAAAATCTCAAGTTAACCTTATATTAACTGACAATCAGATGGAGATACATAGTTAATTTCCCTGTTATACTTTGTCTTATGTAGAGGCTCCAGCATAAAACAGGAACGCCATAAGTAAACTGAAGAAATTGATTGCAATAAGAATATTAATAATAATTTATTATCCAGTCAAGTGAAGTCAACTCATGAAGGCCTTATTCCAAACTACACATATTTACAACCTGCCTATCATAAGTTTCAATCAGTTAGTACACCAGGAAAAAAAGGTCATCAAGTTGGTATAAATTATGTACAACCTGTGAGCCTCAAAAAGCTTATCATCTTGTCCTTCGTTAATGTAGTTCATTGCAAGCAACCGATTCTGCAATACAGTTGCCAACCACAAACAAATAAGATATTATGATGCCAAAGCAGAGGGTCGTCATCAAGTTTAAACACAAAATTAAGGGCTCTATACAACCCTATAACAGACAGGCTATGTTTAGGAAATCATTAACTCCATACAACAGAACTTATTCTAATAAAAAGTTGAAACATTTTTTTTCTGGAGACAAGCAATGTCGGCAAAGTAAACCTTGAATATTGCACACACAAAACCAAGTTTTCCATGTCAAACTCCCAACCCAACTCTACATATTTACTACAGAAGTCAATAGAGTTAGAACACAGCCATTTCTCATTTAGTGTGACAATATGGGTTATGGAGTATGATCCAAAGAATTGGCAGAGCTTAATAAGCACTTAGACATCAATAAAAAATCCAAAGGAGAAACAATACCTGGCCCGCATTGCGAGAGTCAGGATCTAATTTAAGGCATTGCTCGTAAGCCTCAATGGCCATAGTTATATTGCCAGCATCTCTATAAAGCACCCCTACACATGAAAGATTATATGAAATGAAACTAGCAAATAAGCTTAAGAATGAGAGCGATCACCAAAAAGAAAAATCAACAGAAAAGAACTGACACCCCAATCACAAAGGCAAATACGAGTATCAAAACTCTGAACTATTAATAGGTCGTGGGAAAAAAACATTTGGGAACCAATTATAGTGTCACCCTGTACACGAAAAAAATGCACGGGCCAGGTGTAATATGATTCTACTACTATTAGTTCAACAAAAGTGTCCAGAATCAAAATGAAAGTCCCGATCACAAAATAGAGAAATCTATAGCTACATATAAAGGCGAGATTCAAACCCAAATAATAGGCTGGCCTTTAGTATGGGAAGCCTGGGCCACTACATGTAATCCAATATTAAATAATTTCACAAAGATTTGATATATTTAGAGCTCCTTCTTACGAACCAAACTCAAACACTGGTTATACCAGCGGCAGCATAGACCAAAAGAATTTCAGAAGATTCAGAATTATAAGAAAAAAAACAGAGAGTAACCTAAGTTATTATATGCTTCTGCATAAGTGGGATTAGCCGTAATAGCTTTCTCAATCATGTTTGCAGCAGCATCCATTTTGCCCTGCCAGCAGTAAAGGACACAACTAGAAAATCACAAACATGAAATGATATCAAACATTTGACATAGGATAATATTCGGTAAGAACCTGAACAGTGTAGATGACCCCAAGGTTGTTCAATGACTGTGAGAAGTTTGGTTTGATAGACAAAGCCAACTGCAAAGTAATAATAACAAGTATGAGAACACAACCACAATGATGATACTACTATGAACAATTGCACTGTACAAATGAGAATTTAAATCTTTCACAAACATTAAATGTACCTGATAACACTCTACAGCTTTATCAAGGTTGTCCTGATCCTTGTAAATTACTCCCAAATTGTTACATGCCTCTGCACAATGGGGATTGAAGTGGAAAGCGAGTTCATAGAACACAATTGCCTGCATATGTAACATTTCCATTAGTTCCACGTTAAGTGGTCACCCTCAGTTATGGCTCTTATTGGGATACTATGAGTAACAGAAAGACAAGGAAACACAATAGTATATACACACTTGCCTCTTTGTATGCAAGTGTGAAGAGAGAGAATTTAGTCTCTGCCAAATTCGCTTACCATATCAGGCTTGAGCATTTCACCATAAGCAACCCCAAGATTGTACATAGCATCAGCATATTGCCAATTATAATACAAAGCTTTCTTGTAATATGCCACACCTTGGTTAATGTCCCCTTCCAATTTAACCTGAAAATAGATATCAGTGTATCAGAAGTCAACCATGGAATACTACACAGTTGAAAAGTAGTGAAAGAATAAGCTGATATCACAAGCATGAAGTACATATACATCTGAGGATAGATTTTGAATAGAAACAGTGGATACAAGATGTGGGCAAAAGAGGTATTCACTTTTTGTTGAGCCAATGATGTGATGCTAGTGATTAATCAAAGAACTTCATAAAGTCAAAGCGGAAAGTTTACAATCAACTCATTCGTGAAGGTGATCTTTCTTTTATTTGTATAACATAGCAGAGAGTTCTAGTCCATGCAAAACAAAACTTAAGGTTTCCGAAGTAGGAAGAATCTTTCTATAATTTGTTGTTTTCTATTCAATCATTTGTACTTATGCATATAATTTTTATTCATGAGTTGCAATGACCTAAATCCCCAATGAGAGTTGACTTTGTGGACAGCTTTACCAGCCAATCACATTGCTCACTATGACTGTAGAAGGGGCTGGGGATCAAAGAACTAAATGAAACTCTAAGGAAAAGAGTGACTAAATAAATGAATTCCAAATATGAATAAATCAAGACAATTCAGACGCTGAATCTGAATGAGAAAGCACCTTTGTTCCTAAATCTGTCAAGGCAATTGCCATGTTATTCTTTGCAATCTCAAAGTTTGGTGACACAGCTAGGCACCTGATGAAGCACCATAACAAACCACAGATCAAATCAATATATGTTTGGACTTCAACCTAACTACGCCAATTCAAATGAAAGGCGCAAGAAGCAGCAAAGAACAGTTGACCTTTCGTAACAGGCAATGGCTGACTCCAGATCACCGCGGTTTTTATATATGACACCCATATTGCAATATGCTTCGGCATACATGGGTCTTTCTAAAGCAGCTTTCTCATAACAACTAAGGGCCGTGTCATATTGCATCAATTCAGAATAAACAACGCCAAGGTTATAATATGCAGGCTGCACATAAAAATTTCTAAAGTAAGACCGTAGTCAGAGTAAACTATATGAATAAGAATGACAAGTATCAGGAAGTTGAAATGGTAATTTTCATCGATCACTGTATAAATTCACAACCAGGAATGAGAAAAAAAAAAGTTGAAATTACGGCATAATGTGGATCTATTTTGAGAGCTTCATAATACTTCTGAATTCCTTCCTGAGTGTTGCCAGAAAGCTTCAAGCTAGTGCCAAGATCTGTGAGAACAATCGCCAGGCATTCTGCAGCTGGTTTATATGAAGGGTCTACCAGTAGAGCCTTATGGTATGACTGCGAGAAGCAAAATTAGGAACAGACATTAATGCACACATGATTTCAAACTAGTATACTGACTTATGCGATGTACAAAAGATTAGTAGATGAAAACACATATCAGTTCAGGAGAGAGAGAGAGAGAGAACGAAAAAAAACTGGTTTTGCGTTAGGCATGGGAAACAACATCTATTAACAATTTTAATAAAACAAATGTAGCAGGACACAAGGAAGATGACAAAGCAGAATCCTACAGACTCAAGGTGCATAAGTATAAAAGCAGACCAACAAAAAGAACCTTATGTACATAAAAGCAGAAAGTGATGTGAAGTAAAGAGACACAAAAACTATGCAGCACCATGATAAAATCACTATGCCCCTATATGATGAGAAAAAACGGCCCAGTATGGTTTGGATATGTGCAGCATAGGGAGGTTGGTGACCTGAGAGTAAACCTGAAACGATTCAGTTAAAAAGAACTAACATGGGCAGGGGAAGGCCTAAGTTAATGAGGAGCTAGCAACATACAGGACTGATTGGAAGAGGAAATACGAATATAGCTCCTAAGGAGTTGAGTTGAATGATTCATGTAGTGGACCCCGATTTTTTTATAAAATAAAATGGCTTGACTATTGTTCTTGTCTGTCATAACATTGTATCTTCAAATAACTAGATTTACTATTGTTTCCATGGATCGTGATTTTGACATACTTAACATTTCACATCTCCTGCAAAAATAACGATGTGCTAAGCATCTTGGCATCCCTCAGCAGCCTCCACAAGGCGACCCTCATCTTTGAGTAATATACCACAATGTGTCAAGGCACAAGCGTTTTGTGGGTCCAGTTTGATCGCTTCTGCAAAGCTGTCAAAGGCAAGCCTCCCTGAATTCTGCATTTGCAAGCATATCCCTTTTCCAATGTGAGCTTCCACATTTCCACTATCTTTCTCCAAGGTACTCTCGTATATGGAGAGGGCATCTACGAACTTGTTCCTGGAGCGAAGAAAGGTGGCATAAGAAATAGCATCCTTCCCTTCACACTTCTTCGGTCCTAGCGAAACACATGAAGGAAGTTCACCGGGATCACCAGTCGCAGCATGTGATTCTTTCAAGAAACCATTAGATTTAGCTCCAACCGAATCCTTCCCTCTCCCATTACCAACATCTTTCTCCAAACACGCCATTCAGTTCCTGAACCCCATCATTCACACACAGAATGTAACTTCTAAGAACCATAATTTCACACATTCAAATCTCACAACAACAAAAATAAGATCACAGTAACCAGCTACCAGACAACTGTCAAAACACAACCACTGTTCCTAATGAATCAAAATCAGAACACTGAGCTCACATTTCAGGACCCAAAACCCTAATCAGTAAACAAACAGCTTCAAAAACCCATCAAGACCCATTAACACGCCTCGAAAATTAGGGCTAACAGCTGAAATGCGATCTCACCAAACTCGAAATTAACATCCAAACACAAAACCTGATGAAAAAAACGAAAAACAAAAATTGGGGATTTGAAGCTCACATTCAAAAACAAAAGGCAAGCTCCGGAGCACTAGCACCTGGCGATTGCTGATGGTAGCGGGAGTGGACGGAAAAAGATTTAGAATGGGAGTGGAGCCGGAGAAGAAGAAGAGCGAGGTGGGTTCTTCGCCGGACGCCGGAGACGAGGGTCTGACTCCGACGGAGTGCGGCGAGGTCTCTCTCCGAAGACCCAGAGTCGCGAATCTCGTATCTCCGGTAATCAGAAGAATTTGAATACGGAAATGCTTGTGAAGAATTGGGTTTGATTTTCAACAAAATTGCTTCTCTGCCACTTCACGCGACTGCGCGCCACTGAACATGGCGCCTCTGATTGCAGCGGTCACTGTCACTGACCCAGTAAAAGTGACGAACTTTTTTTTTTTATGAATTTTCACAAAATTAAATTTTATGGGAAGAAATAAGGAAAATGAGAAATGTGAAATGGTTGTAAAAATGATTAATAAAATAAGGTGGGAATTTTATTTGAACTATTTAATAATATATTCGGAGCTATATCTAGTAGGTGGGGGTCGGTTTGATTCCGATTAATCAGACCAGTATAACCAAGCGGACGAATAGGATAAACGACATCGAGTCGATGAATCCTTACCTTCAGGCCTTCACCTTACGAATCCTTATACTATCCACGGTGAAGGTCGATCCCTGAGATCGAGTCTGTGGGTCTAAACCAGGTTGGATTAGGCAGATTCTGCAGTGGAGTGTCGGATTCGGAAGGTCGAATCTGACAAAAATAATACGTGTAAGGAGGAGATTCGTTGAGGGAGGAGGGAGATAGATAGAAGAGTGAATCGGAGGAATGGTTTCGACGGTCGATGGTTCTGCAGACTCGGAGGAAGTTGAATCGTCATGAGAGAGAAATCAGAGTCGAAACGTCGACAAATCCCTTTTTTCGTCACTTTCGATGATTCTTTCGACCTCCACTGTGAATAGTCTTACCATCACCCTCATGAGCTCACCTCACTAATGACTAGACACCACGTACACGAATAGGTATGAAGAAGTTTGATATAATCCAACAAGGGATTACGTGAAAGATGTGTTTGCATTCCGTTGCATCGATATGGGTGATACTTATCTTAGTCATGATGATGTTGATTGTTCAATTATGAATGAAGAGGTCGACAGGTGGTACAAACAAATTTTTAGTGAGCAACAAGCACCATAGTATGAAGGGTCATCAGAAAATAAACTTTCAACCCTTATGAAGTTGATGTCATTACAGGAACAACACAATACAAATAACGAAGCTTTTAGTGGTTATTGTGCGTTGACAGAGTAAATGTTTCCGGACCTAACATTTATCCAAAATCATTCGAAAAGTGAAAAAGAACTGTTCAAGAGTGGGAGGGTCTCCGGTTACTTGATGTTTGTGGTAGTTTGTAAGTTTGAGAAAACATTTTTGAATTTTCGAGATCTAAAATCCGAAATGGAGAAAGTCGTTAGGTGGTATAATGGAGAACCACTTGAGATATTGATTGAATCTGATTTCTTAGAGCTTAATTCATCTACGGCATATTTGAAGCTTTATCGTAATACTACTACTTGTATTTCTACTTTTTTGCATATCACATCTAATAAAATTTTATATGATGTTAATGACCTTTATAATTTTATAACTAAAGGTAGAAGTTCAACAAATTATGATATATTTATAAGGGGTAATTTGATCGCACTATTTTAAGAGTTTCGGATTCTATTTCCACTACTATGGAGTTTCGTTTGTCTCAATTTAGTATCTTTCGTCACGTGTCACAATCTGGTGATATCCTCCACTTCGTCGCTTTTTCTTATTTTGTTTATCCCCGCTCCGTTAGAATCCGATTGGTTTCGTTCTTTCGTTGATATTTTTCCTTTTCAGAGACCTACAAAATGATATCAGTATTGAATATATTATGAAGCACCAAAAAATGCCGATGCATAAGGGGCTTAAGAGCAATTATTAATAAACGCTAAAAATATGAAAAGAGGCACAAACACAATAAAAACAGTCAAATTTAATGTATGACAAATTTACACTCATTGTTGTCGTTGTCTTCTCTTCCACTACAGGATATCCTGCGGGGATTCAATGCGTTTTATAGACGACACAGATCCGACCGAGTCGAGATGTGAAAAGTTATTTGGATTTCTTGTGTCGAACACCGTATGAATAAAGAACCTTCCCCTGAGTTGTCACCTGGAATAACCGGGTATCATAGTTAAAACGTCCGCATTTCGACTTTCACCGAAACCACTTGTTGCTCTTTCATCTTTGGAAGTTGACGGAGTTATAACGGGCGCGGTTTGGATGGGCCTCCATTGGAAGAAACTGGGCTTGACAACGAAAAGGCCCAGTAACAAAAACATTTTAACATCTCGGGCCGCCCCATAAAAGTCACGATACGTGGCATGGCGAGACGACCCGACGAGTCACCAACCGAGTCACCGGTGCGAGAACCCGAGTCGAAACCCAAACCACCCCACCTGGCTTTGCGCTTCTCTCCCTTTTGCTTTCCCGGAGAGAACGAAGTCGTCGGTTGCTTGCGAGCCCTGTGGTGGTCATGGCGATGACGGTCGAAGGTACGCTACTCTTCTCTGTCTTCGTTTTATTCATTTCTGTCTCCTGAACAGTTCATCAATTTTTTTTTATCATGAATCCGATCTATTGATGAAATGCCGTATCTGAGTATGAGAATTGCTGAATTGGGTATGATTTTTTAGATGTTTGTTTGACTATTGTGAGATTATCCTGGAGATTATGAATGATAATCGATTGAATCTCCTTTTTGATGTTGTAATTATTGTGGGTGTGGTTTAAGGAATCTGATTTATTGCTGAAATGTACTTGTATGATCAAATTATGACAATGAGGGACGAGGTTTTTATTTTTTTGTGGCTGTAATTTTTGTGGGTTTTGTCCTGAGAATCTGAAACTGAGGTCGATTGAGCCAAGAGTGGTACTTTGGGGGGTAAGGAAATGGGTCTGAGGGCATAACTGAGAGCTTGTTCGTCGTTTTATAGGGTGTGTGCTGAGTTTCTGTTTCATATCCTATTTGAACTGGAATTAATCATGTATTTCGTATCATTGAATTCGATTTGATTTGTTTACAAAACATAGTATCGGGAGGGGAAACGTTATTTACATACCCTCGACGACCTTTGATTTTTAAAAACACGCCAACCTTCATAAACTCGCCCCTCGCCTTTTCATGATCATCAATGTCCCCTGATAAAAGGTCGCCGAGGGTATGTTTTTGAGAAAAAACCAAAAGGTTTGTTTTTGGAAATCAAAGGTCACGAGGGTGTGTTAGTAAACTTACCCGGTTACCCCTAATTTTTTCATATTACGTGCGGGTTTGGATGTAAGTTATGCCAAGAGGATGTTTATGGGTTAGCATTTGAGGTGTCACCAAGGTGCTTAGCATAGATTGTGTATCTCCGTGGTTAGCATTAGCATTTGGGCCTCAGAATTGTCGATTGATTATTTGTAGCATCTAACAATGGATGTAAATAGCCAAGCTTTAGCTAAGCTATGCTTAAAAGAAGTAAATTTGTTCCCCTTTTTGTGGATGACAAATGGAATACCCGGCAAAATGATTCAAAGTACTTAGTCCACCAGTGGGACTTGTGAAAATTGTGCCAAAACACTTATTGTGTATCATGGGGCACTTCTTTAGTACAACCAAGGACATAAAGGTGCTTCTGTCTCGATTTTAATTATTAGGAGAAACGTTATTTCATACCCACTTTGACCTTTCGCTATCATAACCCCCCTAAAGGTGAGGGGTTATCAGTAACACGTTATCACCTTTTTGTTATTAATCAAAAAACCAGGAGTTGCACAGAAAAGGTGATAGTTTTATCAGGAAGACACTGTCACCTTTCTCATTTATCAATGGCTTTTGGGGACAAAATGACCCAAATGCGGGTGTTTTTGATGATAAACGAAAGGTGACAGTGTGTTACTGATAACACCTCACCTTTACAGTGTGTATTTGAGAAACAAAGCTCGCCGAAGACATGTTAATAAAGTTACCCCTACTTATTATGCCTAATATTTGCAGGTCATGCTGTTTTGTTTCCTTAGCTTCATTTGATTTTATTTTGGCTAAGTTCTTTGCTGCTAACTTGTTTTTCCTTCTCTTCTTGATTGCTGTCGCCGGGCTCTTCCAACGGTACTCGTTTTTTGCAGTGTAAGCTTGAAAACTTTAATCTGTGAATTTGGATTCAATGGCAGTTTATTGTGTTAATAATTAAATTAACTTATTCATCTTTACCTTCTGGATGTGCAGGCTTGCTGGGCTCGCTTTCATGTTTTCTTCTAGCATCCTGCTACAGATCCTGGTATGTTTCTGTAGTCTAGCTGACAGCCATTGACAACCTTGCGTATAACATAATAACTAGCAACATTACAGAGATTTTTGAATCAGATTAGTAATGGAGACACTGTTCACAATTTGACTTTGGATGTGTTCTTTCACCATTTAAAGCTTATGAGAATAGGGTAAAATGATTAGAAAAAGGGACCAACTGCAATAGCATGTCAACCTCAATAGTATATTAGAACATATAGTCAATTCAAAGATTCACTTGTTAATTGATGACATTCTCCCAAATCCCTCTCTGTGTTCTATCACTTGAATCCAGAAACTGAAACTCATAGTAAAAAATTCCAGGGATAATTGCAAGAAAGTACCCTGAGGTATCCACTATTTGCAAGCTGTAGCCCTCATCTTTGATAATTGCAGAAACATATCCTGAACTTGCATTTTCGTTGCACTTTGTGTAAATTTATTTCAAAATGACGAGTTTACCCTTGAAATTTTAAAATTTTAAAATAACAAGTAAAAAACAAAAAATTCAGAGTTTTGAACTTTCTTATTTTTCTTCCTCTTTGGACATACAAAGAGGAAGAAATTTAAGGCGGATGAAAATACTGGATTTTTTGTTTTTTTACGTGTTATTTTTGAAAAGGTAAAAATGTTATTTTGAGACAAATTTACACAAAGTGCAACAAAAAGGCAAGTTCAGGGCACGTTTATGCAATTATCGTAGAGATGGATACAACTTGCAAAAAATGAATACCGCAGGGTACCTTTTTGTAATTATCCCAAATTCTATTCTTCAATCCTGCAAACAAAACCCAATTTGTTTCTCGTTATAAAGAGATAGATTATGGAAAGTGCATGTCTTTCCTTGTATAACAAGGCAAGTGAAGCCTTTGAAGAACTGGAACTTCTTATATATTTATTTGTTTTTTGACATTGTGTTACTTATTTCTTATGGAGGCAGGCATGTGCAATATACAGCAACTGGTGGCCAATGTTATCAGGTGAGCTGGATTATCAGAATATCATCATCGTACCTGTAGAGATTTGGCTTGCATTTAAGATTTTATAATAAGATTCGATCTTTTCTGCAGCTCTCATGTATGTGCTAGTGCCGATGCCTTGTATGTTCTTTGGAGGTGGATCCACTCAGTTCTTAATTAGCCGTGATGGCGGAGGGTGAGTACTTTTATTAAAGCCATAAGCATAAGATGATGTTATTCCTTATGCAATCCTCTAGAAGTTAACTTTGGGAATAGTAGCAGGGGAAGTTATGGTTTATTACCAGCTACTATACATGTTTTTGAATTGACATCCCTGAACTTTGTACTGTATCAATTTACTACCCTCAATTTCAAGTTTGTGCAATTTTTGGTAATTTTTCATTTAATAACGGAACTACCCTCAGGGATAAAAGTTGAAAGGATAATGACAAAATGTACCCTGTGCCATCTACTTTTTGTAGGTTGCTATCCTTATTTTCGAATCGTTGTGGGTTGTGGCCTTGAACTTTTATTTTGTTGCATTTGGTGTCGATTTGTTCTCAAATGACGACTTTTCCATTGAAATTTTGGATAAAAGAATTAAAAATAAAAAACAAAAAGTATAGAATTCGATTACTCGGTTAGGTTAATAGAATGAAAAAATGAATTATGATAGTAGAATTTTTTTTTAACTTTTTAATTAAGTTTAAAGGGAAAAATCGTCATTTTGGAATAAATTGACACAAAGTGCATCAAAATATAAGTTCAGGTTACAACCCGCAACGATTTACAGATAAGAGTACCAACCTGCAAAAATTCACAGTACATGGAACTTTTTGCCATTATTTCAAAATCAAAATAACAAATTTGAAGGGGTAGAAATGAACTTTTTGCCATTATTTCAATTTGACTTAGAAGGGTAATTTTGCCATTAAAAAGGAAAAATGCTGACAATTGCAACGAAGTTGAAGTAGAAGGTAGTAAATTGCTAAACTTCAAAGCTCAGGGATGTAAAGTAAAACTGGTATAGTATAAGGTGGTAAACTACAAAGAAAACATTATTAATACCCCTCGGCGACCTTCTAGTTTTAGGAACCCCTATAGATGGGTTATCAGTAGCACACTCACCTTTTGTTATTCATAAAAAACCCACGGATTCTCACTGAATAGGTTAAGGTGGTGGTTTTATCAGGAAGACATGGTTACCATTACCAACCCACTTTTTCAGTAGGTTTTTGATGAATAATGAAAGGTGATAGCGTGTTACTGAAAATCCATCTCCTATACTATACAATGTACTTTTGAGATGCTGAGATTGTGTTAATTAAGTTACCCCTAAACTATAATTAAACTTTAATCTCCCATCATTAACATTCTGATTACCGTATGGATATTTATGTATGTCGATCAATTGTGTCTCCTTTTCAAGGATTGTAACATTGTTGAAATGATATTGCAGCTGGATAGATGCTGCCAAATTCTTGACAGGAGCGTCAGCTGTGGGGAGCTTAGCCATTCCCATCATTCTTCGGCATGCTGATCTGATAGAGACGGGAGCTATGTTCATTGAGTTCACATCATTCTTCATATTTGTCTGCACCGTCATGTGTTTCCACCGTGCTAGCCTTGAAGACGACTGGTGATGATGACATTGAATATAGGCACGGATATTAGAATGATTGTGAATTTAAAATATGTGAATTCTGTTGTAACTTGATAAACATTTTCGATCTTGTACTTGTCGATCTAACCTACAACTTGACACTAAAGATACGGATATGTAATTACTTTTTATTCTTATTTTTGAGGAAAACGATTGTATATTATAAAATGTCTAAAACCAAAGAAAACACACCAAATTGATAACAAAAAATACTGATAAAATGGTCTTAACGTAACGAGACTGCAGCATAAAGTAAAAGAGCACAAGGTATTGAACCGTTTCGCTGAAAAGTTCAGAAGGGGATACTGCGATAGCGTAACTGAATTTTCCTTGTGCTTTGTTTGGGATTCAGGGTAAAAATACACGACTCAAGTCGGGGTTGATTAGGTTGCATAGTTTTTAGATCAAATCGAGTTTAAACCTGATTGAGGTGGTCACGACAAAATAAATATGGGAATCGGATTGGGCCCGAGGGTATAAAATACGCTCTGCTGTCATCTTTAATTTTATACATATTTAGAGAAGTAGTAATATCTGTCATCTTTCATCACATTGATGAATGTTGGGAAAGGACAGGAAAATTCACCATTTTGTGTCGTGGAGTTGTTTGCATTAGTGGCGTGCATTCAAAAGATGTGAATTTTGTTGCAACTTAATAAATAATCGGGATAACGTCAATTTTTAGTCTAATCGAAAAAATCATTTACAATTCTTTATTGTTCTCGATCTTTTGTCACGGATCCTAACATAAAATGTGTTTTTTTTACAAAACTTGTATAAATAATTATTTTAAATCGATCAGAATATGTGACAAAATACCATCTTTTAGGTTACTTTTTGTAAAAGAAACCACCTCTTGTGTTAGGATTTGTGACAAAAAAAACTGAGGGCGGTGTCGATCTATTTGTCAATCTAACATAATAGAACTTGACATTGAAGATAAGTTTAGGTGTATAGATTAATGTTTGCATGTGGTTATGCTGGAAATTTATGGATTTTTAATTACATGATTACAAATTAGATGGAGCCTCACCAAACAAAATGAGCATGCATTAATCACCCAATTAATGGACAATTATTCCCATGACAAAGAATGTTTTCTTCAACTTTCTAATTATAATAGTTTAATCAAATCTCACGTCCAAAATAAGTTACTATCATACAATATGTCTTCCCTATACCCTAACCTAAGGTTTGCACCGTCGGTAATATGTTGGTTTCGCATGTTGCGGTTTTCCCTCATAGTAAAAGCCGAAGTTTGGGTTCCTCGTGGATCGTAGGTGGGGAGGTTGATCGTAGGAGAATATCGCAACGACTTGACTCGAAAGAGTCGGGAGGCCACAACGTTGACTAAGATCGAACAGACGAAAAGCGGTACGACCAGCAGCATGATCTGTCCCTTTAGGAGCGTGCCTACAATGATGTAGATGGGTGGTGTCACGACGTTCTGGCCAGCTCGTTGGGGTTCAGACCAGAAATGTGGATTTCCGGCTACTAGTGGCCTGGATTCGAGGTGGATGGATGAGAACATTGAAGTTGGAGTGGGGTGAGACACCCCATCTCCCAAGAAAATGGATGGAGGAATTACAGAAAGTTCAGTTACGACATACTTATTGATGCCCTGCATCAGATGAACCTCCAGGGGGAAGCACACAAGAATGATCAGAGCGTTCCACCAGACTAGGCGAGTGCTGTTGCGTAACCTCGATAAGGCACATGAGTTCCCCGTTTAGGGTTAGGTGGAGTTTAGGATGCCCCTACCTAATAATGAAAGAACATGGTCCCCCCTATCACATCCTCTTATGCCATCCTTTTTAGTCCCTAACTTCTTCCACCAGGAACCCATTCGCATCGCCTTAGTACTCTTCGGTCACTTATATAGCACTTGAGAAAAATATTGTGTGGCCGATCC